>JAQZBX010022598.1:19760-31524 GCA_029593785.1 Cabassous unicinctus
TAGGAAAACATCTTCAAGACCTTGTGGTAGATGGTAGTTTCTTAAACCTTATGCCGAAAGCACAACCAACAAAAGAAAACATAGATAAATGGGACCTCCTCAAATTAAAACTTTTGCCCCTCAAAGGACTTTGCAAAAAGGGTGAAAAAGCAGCCTACTCAATGGGAAAAAATGTTTGGAAATCACATATCTGCTAAGGGTTTAATGTCCGTGATATATAAAGAGATCATACACCACAATAAAAAAAAACTATCTGAGTAAAAAATGGGCAGAAGACTTGAATGGACAATTGTCCAAAGAAGAAATACAAATATTGAAGAAACACATTAAAAAATGTTCAGCATCACTAGTGATTAGGAAAATGCAAATCAAAACTACGATGAGCTATCATTTCACACCTGTTATACTGGCCGCTATTAAATCAGAAAACTGTAAATGTTGGAGAGGATGTAGAAAGAGAGGAATGCTTATTCACTGTTGGTGGGACTGTAGAATGGTTCAGCCACTGTGGAGGACTGTTTGGCAGTTCCTAAGGAAGTTGAAACATATGGAGGTATTAAATGGTAAAAAGTGTATGATGTATCTAACCTACTGTCACATGTTTGGAAATTAGATAGATAGAATAATGTAACAAATGTGGTAAAATGTTAAACGTTGGTAAATCTGTGTATCTGGGTAGGGAATATATTGGAGTGTTCTCTATTTTTGTTTTATGTTTGGAACTTTCCTGTAAGGTTGAAATTATTTCAAAAATAACTTTTAAAAAATTCAAAAAAAGTAAAAGTGTAGAATTAAAAACGTAATCCCAATCTCTAAAAAATTCACTGATTTTAATTTTTCTGTGTATCAGGCATGCTCATGTAATTATGCTCAATATAAATAAAATATTTTGTATTTTTGTTATATAATGTATTTTGCACATTACATTGTCTAAATTATTTTGAATGGTTTGATAATTTTTAGATAGCCCACATTTAGGGCATTTTTATGATAGTTTATCATTTTAAACAGCATGGCCTATGTTTATGTATAGTTTATCCTTTTTAATTGAACAGTTCAGTTGAAATTCTAATAATTGCCCCTGGATTTTATTTTTCTATCATTAAAATTTTAGATTTCACATATTTGTTATAGTAATATAAACAGACTCCTATGCCTTCTGAGTTTATAGAACTTAACTCAGTGATGCAGCTCAGCCTTTTGTGTGAGCAAATATTTGTAAGTTATATGAACACAAGTTCTGTTTTTATGTCATTTTCTTGGGAGAGTAACTTTTATATTACTGTGTATAGACAGATACCAGTAAATAGAATTTTAAAATTCTCTAGACTATCATTTATAATACATATTCACGTGAACTAGAACTCACAATATTGTTTCTCCATTCCATTAACCAACACCTCCCACCCACCCCCACCTTTTCTTTTCTTTTTTTTTTTGAGTTCTTTTCTGGAAGGAATGAAAACATCTTATTCTAGAGCAGTTTTTTTTTTTTTTAATTAAAAATTTTGTTTTTATTTACTAAAGATGTAGATTTACAGAAAAATCATACTTTAAAATAGAGTTCCTGTATACCACCTTGTTATTAACACCTTGCATTAGTGCAGTATGTTTGTTACAGTTCATGACAGAACATTTTTTGCTTGTTTTTCTTTTTATGGAAAAATTTCATGGCATAACATTTTGATAGTTGTACTATTAACTATGGTCCATCATTTAAAATAGAGTTCACTGTGTTGTACAGTCCTATGCTTTAAAAAAATTTTATTTTAGTAACATGTATAACCAAAATTTCCCCCTTTTAACCATGTTCAAATATACAATGCAGTGCTGTTAATTATGTTCACAATGTTGTGCTACTATCACCACCATCCCTTTATACCCAACCCAAATAGAGCCTCTGTATGTACAATTTTAAGTATTAATTCCCCATTCCCTACCCTCAAACTGGCCCCTGGTAATCTATATTCTAGTTTCTTACTCTTTGAACTTGCTTATTCTGATTTCCTATCAGATTCCATATCAGTGAGTTCAAACAATATCTGCCCTTTCATGTCTAGCTTATTTCACTCAACATGATGTCTTCAAAGTTCACCCATGTTTTTGCTTGTATCAGAACTTCATTCCTTTTAACGGCTGAATAATATTCCATTGTATGTACATATCACATTTTGTTTATTAATTGGTTGATGGATTAATAGACTAATAAATAAATGGTGCTATCGGCATCGGTGTGCATGGAGTCCCTGCTTTTAATTCTTTTGAGTATATACCTAATAGTAGGATTGCCATGTTAAATGGTAATTCTACACTTAACTTTCTGTGGAACTGGCAAGCTGTTTTCCACATCGGCTGCACCATTTTACATTGCCACCAGCAATGAACACTCGTTCCTATTTCTCTATATCCTTTGCAACACTTGTAATTTTCCATTCTTTTAATAGTAGTCATACTAGAGGGTATGAAATGGCATATCATTTTGGTTTTGGTTTGCATTTCCCTAATAGCTAATGATGTTGAGCATCTTTTCATGTGCTTTTTGGCCATGTGTGTATCTCCTTTGCAGAAATGTCTATTGATGTCTTTTGCCACCCCACCCTCACAGCTTTTAATGGGGTGTTTGACTTTTTGTTGTTGAGTTGTAGCATTTTGTTTTTCTTTTTTCTTTTTTTTTTTTTTTAAGTTTTTCCTGGGCCTTTAAAAAAAATATATATATTTTTTCTTTATTAGAGAAGTTGTGGGTTTACAAAAAATCATGCATAAAATACAGGATTCCAATGCATCCCCTCCTCCAACACCTGCATTGGTGTGAAACATTTGTTACAATTCATGAAAGTACATATTTATAATTGTTCTATTAATTAAAGTCCATGGTTTAACTTAGGGTTCATGGTTTGTGTAGTGTATTTCTATGGATTTAAAAAAAAGTTATTCTGTTACTATATACAATCTAACATTTCCCTTTTTAATCATACTTACATATATATATTTCAGTGCTGTTAATTGTTCAGATGTTGTACTGCTATCACCACCATCCATTACCAGAACATTTCTAGCATTCCAAATAGGAACCCTGTACATTTAAATTTAAGCCTTAACTTCCCATTCACTATCCCCACCCTGTACCCTGGTAACTTTTATTCTAGCTCCTGAGTTTAAATATTCTGTTTCAAATCAGTGAGATCATACATTGTTTGCCCTTTTGTGTCTGGCTTATTTCACTAAACATGATGTCTTCAAGATTCATCCATGTTGTCTTATGTGTCAGGACTTCATTTTTCCTGCTGAATAATATTCCATTGTATGTATGTACTACATTTTATTTATCTAATCATCAGGTGATGGACACTTGGTTTACTTCCATCTTTTGGCAATTGTGAATAATGTTTCTGTGAACATCGGTATGCAAATATTCATTCCAGTCCCTGCTTTCTGTTATTTTGGGTTATATATACTTAGTAGTGGGATTATGGGTCATGTGGAAGTTCTATATTAGTTTTCTGAGGAACTGCCAAACTGTCTTCCACAGCGGCTGCACAATTTTACGTTGCCACAAGCAATGAATGAGTGTTCCTATTTCTCCGCATCCTCTCCAACACTTATTTTTCTTTCTTTTTTTTTTTTTTAAAGCAGTCATTCTAATGGGTGTGAAATGGATCTCATTGTGGTTTTGATTTGCATTTCCCTGATGGCTAATGATGTTGAGCATCTTTTCATGTACTTTCAGGCCATTTGTATATCTTTAAAGAGATGTCAATTTAAGTCCTTTGCCCTTCTTAAAATTGGGTTTATTTGTCTTTTTCTTGTTAAGTTAAAGGATTTCTTTATATATTTTGGATTTTAAACCCTTATCATATATGTGGTTTCCAGATACTTTTCACATTGTGTAGATTGTCTTTTTACTTTCACAAGTGGTTTTAATTTTGATGAGGTCCTATTTAGTTTTCTTTTTTCCCCTTGTTCTTTGGCTGTAAAATCTAAGAAACTATTGCCTAACACAAGGTCCTAAAGATGGGTCCCTCTGTTTTCTTTGAGGAGTTTTGTAGTTCTGGTTCTTGTATTTAGGTCTTTGATCCATTTTGAGTTGATTTTTGTATATGGTGTGAGGTATGGGTCCACATTTATTTTTTTGCATATGGAGATCTAGTTTTCCCAGCACCATTTGTTGAAGAGACTGTTCCTTCCCCATGAATGAAAGTTGAGGGTTGATTTCTGAACTGTGATTCCATTGGTTTCTCTCTGTCCTTGGGCTGGTACCATGTTGCTTAGATTACTGTGGCTTTGTAATAAGTTTTAAGATTTGGAAATTGTGAGCCCTCCAACTTTGTTGTTCTTCAAGATGGCTTTGGCTATTCAGGGGCCCTTAACCTTGTGTGTGTGTGTGTGTGTGTGTGTGTGTGTGTGTATGTGTGTATTTTAATACGAGAAATTTTATTTGGCTCAATTAGGAGCCATTAAACATAGCTCAGATCACAAGCGTATGGATTACATGAAGTTTAAGAGGATTGCAAGATTATACACAAAATGAGCACCTTTGACAGGTCAACAAACTACAAGACAGAAAAATGGCCTCTTTACTGCACACAAACTACAAGCCGCTAGGATTTTATCAGTATCAGTTGCAAGAAGCACCCCCCCCAGATGCACCCATAAGTTTGCCTTTTAAGCCCCTTCCAGTAAAAATAGGGAGGGATGTTTAGTAGTTGAAATCTCATGTGTTGTATACATGTTTCTAGTAATTCTGCAGAGCATCTGCGAAGGGACCTGCTATAATTGGCAAACTCGGAACTCAGTACTCATCTCAGCAATGCCTGAAAGTTTGAGCCGAAAAGTAACCTTTCTTGTATATTTGATGATTGATTTTTCCATTTCTGCAAAGAAAGCTGTTGAATATTGATTGGGATTGCCTTCAATATGTAAATTCCTTTGGGTAATTGATCTTGACACTATTTAATCTTCCAATCCATGAGTACAGAGTGTCCTTCCATTTATTTAGGACTTCCTTGATTTCTTTTAGCACTGTCTTGTGGTTTTCTGTGCATAAGTCCTTTACAACCTTTGTTAGATTTATTACTAGGTATTTGATTCTTTAGTTGCATTGTATATGGAATTTTTTTTCTTGAATTCTTTTTGATTGTTCATTACTAGTGTATAGAAACACTAATTTCTCCACACTGATCTTGTATCCTGTCAAATTTGTGAATTTGTTTATTAGCTCTAGGAGCTTCGTTGTAGATTTTTAAGGGTTTTCTGTATATAGGATCATGCCACCTGCAAATGGGGAAAGTTTTACTTCTCCTTCCCTATTTGCATGCCGTTTATTTCTTTGCCTAATTGCTCTGCCTGGAACTTCCATTACAATGTTGAATACCAATAGTGACAATGAGAATCTTTTTCTTGTTCCTGATCTTACAGGGAAAGCTTTGTCTTTCACGTTTGAGTATGATGCTTGCTGTGGGTTTTTCATATATGCTCTTTATCATGTTGAGGGAGTTTCCTTCTATTCTTAGTGTTCTAAGTGTTTTTATCAAAAATGTTGCTGGATTTTGTCAAATGCCTTTTCTGGGTCAATTGAAAAGATCCCCCCGCCCTTTGTTAATGTATTACATTTATTGATCATCTTATGTTGAACCATCCTTGCATACCTGGGGTAAATTCCAGTTGATAGTGGTATATAGTTCTTTGGATGTTTGGTTGGATTCAATTTGCTAGCATTTTTTAGGATTTTTGTATCTATATTCATAATGGATATTGGTTTGCAGTTTTCTTTTCTTGTGGTATCTTTATCTGGCTTTGGTATAATGGTGATGTTGGTGCATATATTGAGTTTAGTGAGTGTTCCCTCTTCAGTATTTTCAAAGACTGAGCAGTGTGTGTGTTAAATCTTGGAATATTTGGTAAAGTTTTCCTGTGAAGCCATTTGGTCCTGGGCTTTTCTTTGGGAGGTCTTTGATTACTGATTGAATCTCTTTACTACTTATTGGTTTGTTGAGATCTTTTATTTCTTCTTGAGTCGGTGTAGGTAGTTTGTGTGTTTCTAGGAATTTGTCCATTTCTTCTATCTTATCCAATTTATCGTATCGTTCTTAGTATTCTTATATTCTTTATTTCTGTGGGATTGGTAGTCATGCCTCTTTTTCATTTATGATTTGATATTTGTCTTTTTCCTCTCAGTTTAGCTAAAGGTTTGTCGATTTTATTTATCTTTTCAAATAATCAACTTCTGGTTTTTATTCTGTTGTGTTTTTTCTATTTTATTTCTGCTCTAATCTTTATTTCCTTCTTTCTGTTTCCTTTAGGTTTAATTTGTTCTTTTTCTAGTTTCTCTAGTTTTGAGGTAAGGACTTATTTTTTGAGATCTTTTTCTTTTTCAATTTTGACATTTAAAGCTACACATTTCCCTCTTTGCTGTGTGTCCCATAAGTTTTGGTATGTTGTTTTCATTTTCATTTGCCTCAAGATATTTCCTAACTTTCCTTGTGATTTCTTTTTGGCCCATTAGTTAAGAGTACTTTAATGTCCACATATTTGAGAATATCCATTTTCCCTTTGTTATTGATTTTTAGCTTCATTCCCTTGTGGTCAGAGAAGATACATTGTATTATTTTCAAATTTATTAAGACTTGCTTTGTGACCTAATAATCCATGTGCCCTAGCAAAGAATGTGTATTCTGCTGCTTTTGCAAAATGTGTTCTGTTAGGTCTAGCTGGTTTTGTGTTGTTCAAGTCTTCTATTTCTTAACTGATCATCCATCTAGATTTTCTATCCATTATTTAAAGTGGTACATTGAAATATCCTACTGTTAATGTAGAACTGTCTATTTTCTTCTCAGCATTTGCTTCATATATTTTGGGGCTGTGCTGTTAGGTGCATATACATTTATAATTGTTATGCCATCTCCTTGAATTGACCCCTTTATCAGTATATCATGACCCTCTGTCTCATGTAAGAGTTTTTGATTTAAAATCTATTTTATCTGATATTAGTATAGCTACCCCCAGATTTCTTTTGGTTAGTACTTGCACGGTATATTTTTTCACATCATTTCATTTTCAAACTATTTGTAGCTTTTAATTTAAGTTGAGTCTCTTGTAAACAGCATATAGTTGGGTCATATATATATATATATTTTTTAATCCATCTGCCAATCTCTGCCTTTTGACTGGGGAGTTTAACCCATTTTCATTTAAAGTAACTACTGATAATGCAGGCCTCTCTTTTGCCACTTTGCTATTTTGTGTTTTTAAGTTATATATACACCTGCTGTTCCTCTACTCTTCAGTTCCTCCAGCTATTTTTTTTTTTTTTTGGTACTTTTGCAGATTATATGTTTGTACATTGTATGTTCAAAACAGTTGACTTATGCTTTTTATGCCTTTGCGTTTTGGTACTTATAAGAGTAAGAAGTGGATTTACATGCCAAAAGTAATGGCATTCATAATTATGCATATGGTTCCCTTTACTGGAGGTCTTTACTTCTTTAAGACACTTTGAAACACTGTCTAGTGTTCTTTCCTTTCAGTCTGAAGAACTCCCTTTAGAATTGCTTGTAGGGTAGATCTAGCTGTAACAAACCAGCTTTTGTTTATTTAGGAATGTCTTAATCTTTCTCTCATTTTTGTAAGAAAGTCTTGCCAGATATAAAATTCTTGATTGGAAATTGTTTCATTTCAGCACTTCAGGTATTTCTTACCTGTTCCTTCTTGCTTCCATGGTTTCTGATGAGAAATCAACAATTAATTTTACTGGGCTTCCCTTGTATACAACTTGTGGCTTTTCTCTTGCAGTTTTTGGTATTCTCTCCTTGTCCTTGCCATTGAACAGTTTGATTACTATGTGTCTGGGCATTGTTCTCTTTGAGTTTACCCTGTTTTGAGTTCATTGGGCTTTTTGCATGTGCATATTCATTTCATTCCTTAAACTTGGGAAGCTTTCTGCCATTTTCTTTGAATATTCCTTGTACCCCTTTCTTTCTTCTCCTTGTTCTCCCATAATGCATATATTCGTATGCTTGATGGTGTCCCAGAGGCCTTTTGGGCTTTTTTCATTCTTTCAAATTCCTTTATTTTTCTGATCGTCAGCCTGAATCATTTAAGTTGTGTTGTCTTTGGATTCACTGATTCTTTTTTTTTTTTTTTTGCCATCTCCACTCTGCTCTTGAAACTGTGTAGGGAATTTTTCATTTTGGTTTTTGTCTTTGTCAGCTCCACTGTTTCTCTAGAAGGATTCCTATATTGTTCATTTATTGTGTTCCTCATATCCTTTAGTTCCCTCTCTGTGTTTTCCTTTATTTCTTTGAGCATATTAAGGATGATTATTTTAAAGTCTCTGTCCCTGTAAGTCCAAAGTCTGGTCTGCTTCACTGATGGTTTCTGGATATTTATTTTGTTCCTTTCATGGACCATCACTTCCTGTTTGTTTGTCTTGTAATCTTTTGTTGCACAATGTGTATTTTAATATTTTAAAGCATTAACTCTGGGATTTAATCCCTGGGCTGTTCCATTAAGCTTGTACCTAGCTATTGATATGACAGATTTTATTGACTGCCAGGATCATAATCAATAAACTAAGGCTAAAAGCACCTTTCACTTTCTTTTCAAATTTTAGAGCAGGGCTTTTAACTTGCCCATGTATACCCTTCAGGTCATCCAGAAAGTTTTGGAGATTATATGTAAACCATAGTGAATAGTAGACATTTTTGTGTGTGTTTTGCTTTGAGAAAGAGTGTTGATATCTTTCTTTTTTGTTGTTATTTATTTATTTTTTGTATTTTAAAAGATGCTTAGATTACTTAAATGTTACACGATATCTTTCATCAACTCCTGGTATGTAATATGGTCTGAGAATGGTTTGGGCTTGATTTTTTATGATTCCGTTGATACCTCACTGTTATTTCACTTGACAGAGGAATACTTAATTTACCACTACTGGTGATTTTCTTGTATTCAAATCTGAATCTATTAAAATTTATGATTAAGCTAAACTGTAATTAGGTTAAGAAAGTAATTAAAATTTTAAAAGGAAGGTGATAATAGGGGAGAAACCATTAACACTGGTGATTTTTGCTAACTCTTGTCTGGAAATTTGAGACTCTGCATGTCTGTTGTATCAGCTCAAACACTTACTGAATTACATACTGTTACTTAAAAATTTTAATGCTCTAGTTCCTTGCATGTAGAGCTAAATTAACATTGTCTCAACCTCTCCTCCTACTTCATTTTATTTTTCACTTGTCTTTTTTTCTTATCCCTTCCCGTGTTTGCTCTCCCCTGCATTTTCCTCGATTTTATTCTGAATTCCCTTTTGTTTCTTCTTTTTTCCTCCTTTTGTAACTGATACTTCATGGGTATAATGTAAACTGAGGTATAGTAATTGGCATTCTTGTTCTTATTCATTAAGCCCTCATATATTTTGCCAATTTAAAAATATACACTAGTAATTGAACATTTTATAAATTTCTCTTAAACTACAAATTTAAAAATAAAATATTAAAGCAGTTGAGTCTGTACCCATGTTTCTGACACAACTCTTTAATTTATATATCCACATTTAGTTACTGACCTTATTATACATAAAATGTTTTGATCATACAAATACAATATTGAGTTTTTAGCAGCATTTAATTAAATTTGACAAAAAGTCTTAGTGTTTATAGTTTTTTTGTATGTTTTTCTATTTATAGTTTTAATAGCAATATTTTATTGAGTTGATATTTAATCCATTCTAATGTTGGCTTTTTTAGTTCTCTTCCAGTTTTTCATATTACATGTAATGTTGCTAGGAACATTAAAAAAAAAATTTATGCTTTTTCTTTCAAATAAATTTCTTGGGATAAAGAATCAGGATTATTGGGTTAAAGGAATGCAAACATTTTCTTGATTCTTAATATTTCTTGGTATTCTGGTTAGGCTCCTCTGGATGCAAAGAAGGAGAGAGGGAGCTATACTCACTCAGGTGAGCCTTACTAAGGGGGAATAGAGTTGTGTAAAGGAAACTTCATGGAAATTTAAGGACAGATGCATAATTCCTCTAGACCTCTATGGGACCTGGAAAAGAGAAGTAGAAAATCATCAGACCTTCTGAGTAATTTTGTTTCAGAGTTCTTGAGTTCTCATGGCCTCTCTTGAACACTTCCTGCTTTTTCTATACAGGCAGACTTGCTCTATTTAGTCATAGATTCTTTTTTTCTAAGAACTAGGCTTGCACATGGCTATACCTTGTTGCTCATTAAGGCCTTTCTGGCATTGACTTGACCTCATTTTCCAGCTTCTTTGGCAGCTAAGTGGCTTAGCCTCTCTTCTTCCCTGAAGTAAAATCCCAAGAGTTGCAACTTATTGTATCCTTTTTTTTTCTCCACCAACTCCTCAGCCAAGTTGAACAGGTTGCTGTGTAGCTTATGGATGCTATGATTTTGGTGTCTGCCTTTTCTGGTTGACCAGTAACACTTAGCCAGGCATGGTAAAATATGTCTAATCCATTTAAAACTTGGTGGATAGATCATGTTAACATGAATTGTCAGGAAAGAAAAATTCTGCATTAAGTTTCTTTTAGTATTTTGTTAGCAACTGATGCCTTTTCCCCTACCGCCTGTTAAAACTTCTCTTAGTAAGTCCAAGGTTGTGTTAATGGCATTTAAAATTTTTCTTATGAAGGGATGGAATCCTAACAAATGCTATTTCAATCACAGGGTTAATTGTATACCTGATGAACATACACATTCATTCTCAGGTTCCATATCTGGCTATTTTCAGACTTGGTTCATTGTTGGTATAACTCGAATCAAGTGTGTTCAGCATTTTTAAAGGGGCTTTAAATTGAAAGGCAAAGTTCAATTTAATAAGCCCAAGTTTATCGTGATAACAATAAGAGTTCTAGGTCTGTCTTGGCAATTATTAACACATAAATCTGAATAGCTTATTTTATCCTTTGGTAAAATTCGCGGGTCGTAATAAAATGGTTCTGGTAAAGACATAACAAACTCAGATTGAGCCAATATCAAAGTAGATGTTTCCTAAGGTTTAAAATCTTAGAGTAATGATTCCTCTGTTTATGTGGAATTTAGTTTCTTTGTCTATTCATTGCTATTAACTTAAAAACTTAAATTCTCAGAATTATTTGCATATCAAAAGTGCAAAAGCTGACTTAACTTCATTTGCTTTATTCTAAGCATGTCCTGGATTTCACTTACATCTGCGTTACATACCTGCCTTTTTCCACAACAGAGTTGAGATGGCATGTAAGAATACAAGTTACTTTTTTGTGCCTTTTATGTTTTATAGGAATATTATTATCTAGAATCTAAACATCAGAATTATTTTTACTTTGAGATTTAATTTTAGCTGAAACTGACCTTCAAATGAGGAATATACTGCCTATTTTCAAGGCAGATCTGGGTAGTCAGAGCACAGCTTTATTTCAGATACTAGCTATTGAGTTAATCTAAAAGAAGGGCTGATATTCTGCTGATGAGGCAAGAAACCTCTTTTAGCTTTTGGGAAAGATTGTGATGGTCAGCCTTGCTTTTATAATATGACTTGTTTCATGTAGTAAGTGATGCCTTGGAAGAAATTGAGAAAAGCATCTAATTTTTTATTTTAATACCAAATGCCACATCCTAGCATTTTGATTTGGCTTTATTATAATTCCATATGCTTGCTGTTTCCTATCACATTACAAAGCTATCAGACACTGGAATATAGATCCTCGTGTTTTGTGAATGGGCTTTATTTATTTATTTATTTTAAAATATTTATTTATTTATCC
>JAQZBX010022599.1:0-31450 GCA_029593785.1 Cabassous unicinctus
TGCATATATGTGTATTTTCTTACATAAATGTTATTTTATATATATATATATATTTTAAAGGTGCTTAGATTACCTAATTATTACTCAGAAATTACAAGGATTCCCATGTTCCCCGCCTCCCACACCTCCCACAACATCCCACACCAACATCCTTCATCAGTGTGGAACATCACCCATAATGGATATACACATCCTGAGGCCTTGCCACCAAGCATAGACCGCATTTCGCATCATAGACCACACTCTCTCCCACACAGTTCTGCGTGGTATATGCTGATGTAAAATGGCCTACATCTGTTGCCACAAAGCCACTCATGACAACCCCCAAGTCCCAAAAAAGCCCCTGTATTTCGACTGCCTCTCCCCTCCCTGCCCCGAAAATGTCCAGTGGCCACTGTCTCCACCTCACTGTTACAATTTCTTCCATTGCTTGAATCACAATATACGACAGAACACCACCAAGTCCATTCTAGTCCATAGGTTCTTAAGCCACCAATGAACTGTATCATAGTTTTGCAGAAAACGACCGAGATACAGATTTGCTCTGTTTTCAAGATATCTAAATGTTTGGCATATTTACAAAATAGATAAATTAGGCAGAGATTATTCATAAATTAAGGATTCTTCACTTAATCCTTTAATTCTTCACTTAAAGGAGACAGTGAAAGATAAATTTAAGTAACAAACTTTTCCAGAACATTTAAAATTTCATGCAGTTTAAAAATTTTGATTTTATTACAAGTTTTTAGAAACCTAATTATCGCATGTAATAGGAAAATCTTTGTAGGTCTGGAAGTATTTTTCTTTTTTTGGTGCTCACTGTATATTTTAAACTATTTCATTTAAGTTTTAATTTTTAAGGATTCATATATGGTTCATTTTACCTACATGCTAATTTCTATACTTTAAGTCATTTAATTTTCACTTTAAGCAGAATTTAAATGTCTTAAAATTGGCCTGGGTTTGCATATTTTTAGTTATCTCATTTTTTTTTTTTTTGTAATCTGTACCAAACTTTTTGTCTTTCTCCCAAATGACTGGGATTTGACTCGTTTTCCAGGGCTGAGTAAGCGATGATAGAAGCTTGTTCTTTAGAGGGCTGGTACTTTGCACACGTAATGGAGATGGTGTTATGGAGAGCCTCGGGGCAGCTGCTCTGGAGGGCGTTTGCTAAAACATGTCCAAGGAAGAGGGAGGATTCCCTAATCTCAGTGTTAACTTGGGAATCTCCTTGAAAAGTGACAACTCCTTTCTATTCTGCCATCCTTACTTTTTCCACCAGCTTTTGAGTTTTGATAACTATCTTTTGAATATTCCAATTATACTAAAAAGAAATGAGCAGAGAGGAAAAAGAAAGTTTGGTATAAAGAAAATAAGCAGAGAGGAAAATAGCTGGAAAATCCACTAACCAAGTCAATTTCCACGTCCCAGATTGTTTTCTCTCCCTGCACCTCTCCACCCCATTACTTTTCAGTCCTGAGCATTTTTCCTGGGAAAAACTTTTCATATTTTTTAGGAGTCCATCTGCTCTTACTACTTATCTCCCACCTGAAGCCATAATGCTCCATTCTGAGCTTCATAATCATTTTCACAGCAACTAAATGTGATTTCACACACTGCGGATTATGGCTTCTGTGGAGAGTGAGCTGCGTAAAATGATTAACCCTTAGGACAGGGAGCCCATCTCACACAAATCTCCTTAGCAACCAACACGAGACAGGATAATGGACAGCATAAATGGATTGAGGATAATATAGCATCCCATTTAATGATCTGTTCTAAATGCCTCCAGAACATAGTCTCAGCCAGAAATTATAGCTGACACCAAACAGTACTGAGCAGATTTCACTGGAAAAGGTGATGCTCTTGTGGAAGAAAAACGCAGGAATATGCCCCATTAAAAAGGGGCACTGGGTCTGTCGAAGGTGACGTCTCGCCCTGAGGGCAGATCAGTGGGCAAGTAGCCTCTGGCCGCTGGGAGGACAGCGCTGGCAATGCAGGAAGTCTTCACTCCAATTTACGGCCACGAGAACTAGCCTGCGAGCTGACACTTATATCCTCCCTGTAGCTAACAGCAGGGAGAATCATCCAGAGGCCCTGAGCCCTTGCAAAAGGGCCTGTAGCCTCCATGACACTTTAGTACCCTGTGTACAGTTTCTAGGAGGGGCATTTTTATTGGAAGAGGAGGGTCCATCCAGATAGTCCCGCAGCCCTTTCCTCATGCCTGCTGTGTGCACATCACGGGCAGCTGACATCACGGGCTCCGTTGTATTGATTACGTCTGAGATTCATGCTAACTTTTTATATGTCTTGTATAGCAAAGAGATCTGGCTTATTTGTAGCCAATAGTTGTTAGAACTGGTGACTAAAGGAAACAGAAATAAACAGTTTCCCTTGGAATCCGTAGTAATTTTGAAAGCCTCACCGGAGCTGATTGGCCAAACCAGGCAGCCTTCTTCTTCAAGTATAATGAAATTGAGTTTTTCTCTAATCACAGATGTGGTGATAGGGTGGGGTCGAAAGCATCTTCTGTGTCTTGAGGAGAAGACTGTCATTGAAGAAATTTCTGGCAAGTTATAGGAGTCCAGATACTGTAGAACCCTTCGATCATCTCATTCAACTATTATTATTGTGATTTTCCACTCAGCAAGTGTGTGGACCTGAAAAAAACCACCCGATAAACATTCGTTAGTAGTGCTCTGGGCTGGAGAGAAGAAAGGAGACGGCCCAGATGCACCTCTCCAGTTAATGGGCGCAATAGGCCTGGCACGCGCCATCAGGGGGAAAACTGTGAACTAGATTGTGGCTTTGTGGCTCAGATGAGTTTTTGCAGTTTCGAAGTCTTTTTTTCCCCTTGAATAACTGAACAGTTAAGAGTTTCTGTGTTTTCCTTTCCCTTCTGTCTGAGTTTCTTTCCTTTTTTTGGGGGTCAGGGGAGGATGTTCAGTTAAAAGTCTTTTAATGGAGTGATGGGTTTCAGATTGCCAATTATTTTGCGGGAGAGTTGGGAGTTTATTCCCTGACTTTCCTCAGTTCATTCCATGGAGCATCAAACATGTAGTGGAAGCAGTACGATAAATGTTATCCTCCTTCTGACGACAAGCAGAACAGAATGAAAATATAAGTAGCAATCCTCTGCCTAGAAACATCTTTTCCCTTTTTGCCAGATAAGTCTGCTCATCCTCTGGGTCTCTGCTTAGACATTACCTTCTCTGGGAAGCCTCCGCAGTCTGCCCCCTGACCCCTAACCCTGCTTCCTTCCCCTGTCTTAGTACTTTAACGCATGCAATGACATTGCCTGTTCATTTTCTATATCCTCTTTTATTTGGGATCAAGGACTGTGTCTTGTTACCCTTATACCCCCAGCACCAAATACAGAGCTTGGTGTTCAGCTGGTGCTCAATAAAACCTTTAGTGAATGAGTGAATGGAAGCAGTGTCTGGCTCACCTAGGTGGTGGCACTTAATACCTGATTCATTTCTGCATCCCCAGTGCCCACTTGGTGTATCAGCTACCTATTGCTGCATAACAAACCACCCCAAAACTTAGTGGCTTAAAACCACAGCATTTACTCAGCCATGACTATGTAGGCTGCTGGTTTAGGCCCTGCTCAACTGGGCAGGTCTAGTTTCGGCTGGACTCCAGCTTCCAGAGCACTGGAAGGTTGGCTGAGCCAAGTTGGCTTCAGCTGGGAGGTCGCAGCTCTTTCCCAGGTGGTCTTTAATCCTCCAGAAGGCTACCCTGGGCTTGTTCAAAAAGCAACTGGGCACAGTTCCATGTGTGGTCTCTTGAGGCCTAAGCTCAGACGTGACACAGTGTCACTTCTGCTATATTTTCTTGGCTAAAGAAATCACAAGGAAATCCAGATTCAAAGGGAGGGGAACAGATGCCGCCCTTGATGGCAGGAGCTGCAAAGGCCCATTGCAAATGGAAGGGAGTGGCTGAGGACGTTTTGCAAGTAACCTACCACTCCTGGCATGTCGAAAGTGCTCAAAAAATAGTTGAATCGGATCGAATCTGAGAAGTATTCAGTTTAGCCAAAATCTGGGAAATCTTTGAAGGAAGATAAAGTTTCTCTTCGGATCCATTGCACATCCATTTCATTATCCTTCTCCTACTTTCCGATCTCACCACTCCGTTGCTGCCCAGTGCTCAAGCCTTTGCCCTGCCCTGTGAGTGCCACATCCTCCTCGGCGATTGATGACCCTTTATTGAGCACCTACTGTGCTATTAAGCTCCTGTATAAGCCAGGCTCTATACTAGGTAGGAGCACAGCAGTGAGTACATAAAACGTGATTCTTGTCCTTTCCTGGCAAGACCAGTGTTGGATTAGAAATTACAAATGGGATTCGTGCTCCCGAGACACGCAGGATTGAGGAAGAACAGTGAAGAGAGAGGGCCTGACCTGAGGACAGGAGCAGATGAGTCCTCCAGGAGCACGTATCTCCCTGGAGGGGGTGCTGCTCGTCGTGAGAGCAGAGAGAAGGTGAAGTGGAAGGCTCTCCAGGAGAGAGAGCGTGGGGGAAGGTTCCCGAGGGAGATGAAGGGCACGGTGCTTGAGGAATGAGGGAACTGAATGGCTGGAGCCCAGAGGACGAGGGGGGCAGAGATCAGCTCTGCCGAGGCTTTGGGGGGCTCCAGACGAGGAGTGAAAAGCTGAGAGACACCATCCCGTTCACATGTCGCGAATGGATCGGAGGTGTGCAAGTGGGTGTGAGGTCCACTCCATTCTCCACCGTCAAAAGACCGCTCTGTAGCAAGCGTTGGGAGGAAAGCAGGCGAGGGAACCGAATTCACAGTGAAGTCACTTGTCAGATCAGTCTTTACTGTGCAGTTTCAGGGTCCTTCTGCACCCTGGGAGTTCTCAGCCGGCGGGGGTGTGTGGCAGCGCCTGGAAGCGGAGGTGGCGGGAAGGGAGGAGAGGGCAGGCGGGGCGCCGGGCCACCTCCACTCCCACGCTGGCTACCCTGCAGGGCAGGCCCAGGGGCTCCGCGTAGCTGCCCGAGTCCTCACGCAGCTCTTGGAAGCGGCTGATCCGGGTGGGCTGCTGTCTGCCTAGCTGCCCCGCTCGGGGTCTCTGGGCAGGGCCTCCACCTGCCACAGCTTCTCCTCCGCCCCTGAGGGCTGCTGCCTTGTACTGTGTTGTGTTGTGTTGTATGGTATTATATTTATTTTTAACTCTTTCACTAGCTTCATTTTTAAGTTCGTGACAACCTTGGGGCGCCCGGCTTTCAGGTGACGTCTCTAGGCACCGCCTCTCAGGCTTTGCTCCTCTGTTCTGGGAATAACGACAGACAAACCGAGTGTGCGTCTGGACGCAGGTTTCCCTTCCCAGTTGCCCTCAGTTCTCCGTGGGTCCCGGAAGCCTTGCCGTGACTGCCCGCTGCCTCCTGATGACGCGTCTGTGGCCCCTCTGCCCAGCGGTACATCGCCTGGTGGCCGAAGCGGTGCCCCTGCATGGTCCCTGCCCCTGAATTGCCACATTCCGAGGTTTCTTTAAAGCCCAAGTCCTGCTTATCAATCATGTTTGATATTAGGTTACTTGCAGAATTGAGTAATTATCTTTAATGCTTGATAACTGTGCCACAAAGGCAAAGTAATAAACTCAAGAAATGTAATCTAGAAAGGCTCTCAACTCAAGCCTCTGTGTGTGTGTGTTCTTAGTCTGTCATAATCTTCTCCCCAGGCTAGGAAACCCTTTCTCTCTCTCTGTCTACTACCTGGGTTGTGCATTTTATTTATTTGTTTGTTTTTGTTTGGCAACATCCGATTGATCTGTTTCAGGTGGTGCCTCTGGGTGGGGAGCTGGAAGCAGAGATTACGTTGGGATCCGATCTGGTGGCCAGAGCCGCGGTGGCTGGGCGCGGGCAGGAGCGTGCGGCGTGGAGCACAGGTGACCTCCCTGGGTCCTTTGCTCTTGTCACAAATAAACACCGTGTCCAGGCCTCTTGGGTGGCTTCAAGGTCTTGCAGGACCAAATTTAGCCTCACAGCAGTCGGCTCTCAAACGAGAGATTCTTCGGGTAAAATCCTGGCAATAAAGAAGGAAGTTTCCTTTTTTTTCTGTTTTAGGAACTTGCCTGAAATTGAATTTAGTCCTTCTGATTTATCTTCTCGGAAAAAGCACCAGTCTGAATAGTCTTTAACTTTGCAAATTAAAACTTTGCTTTTCCTGGGCAGAGTCCCCTTGAGGAGCGCGGCTAGACTGTTCCTGAGTCCTCCTTTCAGGGCCATAATGCAGGCCCTGTTTTGTATCCTGGGGGGTGTGGACAGGAAGTCTGCGGCCAGGCTCGTAAAACACTTAGGAGAAAGGAGCCCTGGAAATGGAAGGCGCTGTAATTGCTGGAAACCTCCCAGGAGCCCCCAGGCTCTCGTTTCACTCCCAGGGGTAAAGGGAGAGGGTCTGTTAGGTGTCCCCACCTCTCCGCCCCCTCCCGCTCTTTTCTCTGGGAAAGAATCAGAGGAGCAGAGTCTAACTGTACAGGAGGATCCTTTCAACAATCCACAGGCTCGCCTTCCTACTTACATCTTTGAAGGAAGTCGGGTAGCTTCTCTCGCAAATTCCTGCAATTTTTCTACTTCCTGTTTTTGAATGACTTCGTAAATAATAAGCCAATGCGTCTGCTTAAGGAGTCAAAGCTAAGACCACCCCTGGGCAGCCTTAAGCTGAGCCAGGTTCATAGCAGGGATTTGCTTTTTCATCCAAATGACTAAGTTTCCCCTCTGGGAGGTCCCGTGGGTGGGCTGGAGAGAGGCGGGACCGAGGAAGGCGGAGGCTCAGAAGGCCAGTTTTGGGCTCCATGGGTACTCCGGCTTTGGATACGTCCTTCATGATATTCTAGGCTCCTCAGCTCACGGGGGAAGACTGCAGAGGCTAGAACCCCAGTAGCGCGTCACGCCAAGCCAGACGTAAAACAGTGTAACACCCACGTGGGAAAACCTTTACTTAGAGTGGAGAGAAATCATCCCCTTTCAAACATTAGAAACAAAGATCCCTTTTCAAAAATTTCTAGGGAATTGTTTATACACACCATTGGTTTAACATTTTAAAGGAATTAATTAGACAGTTGGATTAAACAAATAGTCAATCTAGTCAGTTTCTTAATTGATTTTTAACAAAACTGCGCCAGGCAACTGCTTGAATCAACCAGTCAACTGTGTGATACAGACTTGGCCTGGAGTAGAGAGGGTAGACTGACCAGGGATAAATGGCTCCGGTCAAGCTTAAGGGAGACGTGGAGCGCTCTGTCCATGGCTCCGTGTCATCTCTGGAATAGTAAAATGGAGCCGTGGTCCCTTGGGGTTTCTGATTTCACATTAAGCGACATTTTTGCTCCCATATTGAAAAGCACATGACACTTTTGAAGAGCTGTCGGGTCACGAAGAAGGTGATGAGAGCAAACTTTATGGAGGTGGTTTGGACATAGAGATGATGGTTTTATTTCGTGTTTCTTCAGTCCTTTTTGGAAATACTTTTCAGAAATGAACTAATTGAAAGAAAGAGATCCTTTAAGTATATTTTTCTCTTCCATCTTTTTTTTAATCTCATTCTAGGAGCGGCTGGGTGGATTTGCTTTGACTTGGATGGTCTTGGGCATAAGGAGGCCTGAGTGGGTGTGGGGCTGCTTTGGGAATTTGGGTTTGCTGAGACAGCCCTGGCTTAGCCTTGAGCGTATGTGGAGACTTCCCTGCCTCCTCGGGACTCAGCTTCCTACCCCCACGTCTAGCATAATGTCGGTCGCGGGTAGATGTTTAATAGATCTTCAGAGGTGGGTTGTTTGCCACCTAAGGCCTTTGAGTTGGTTCGTGGAATTGGGCTCTATCTGCTGCTAGAACCTAGGACTTTGGGGAAAGAAGCTTTTGTTCATTTTGCTTATCTTGTGGGCTGGGAAATTCAGCCCAGCTCAGAGAACAAAGGGGAGCATGTGTGTTCCCCTGAGAGCAAGCAGCAAGGCCGGGCCAACGGGGGTCTCCTCTCTCAGGGTCTCTGCAGAAGAGCCGTCTTCGCAGCAGAGTCCCCTTCCTGAAGAGCCCCAGGCCTCTTTAGGTGTTGGCACCCCTGCCACTACAAGAGAGCCGTTTTATGCCAGCCGCTGCAGAACAGCTCAGGGGAGGTGCTCGGGGTGGACGTGGGCAGGGGCCAGAGGAGTGCCAGGCAGCAGCTGGAAGCGTGTTCTGGCCCGCGCCATGTGTGCCCGCTGGTGCTGTAGGCTTCCGACTCAAGGACCTCCTTTGGCGTTTGGACGTGGGGTGCTCTGCTTGTACCCCGAGCCTTGATGGGACGCCCAGAATACATAAAGCCCTTGCTTAGCAAAGTTGATGGTACTTTTCCCTGCATAGCCAGTGGTTTTCTCTTTCACATCTTGACTAACTTCGTGACTTGCCAGGAATTTCATCGCCTACACTCTCTGTTAATTCAGGCCTATTGCCTTCCTGGAGAGCCCAATCAAAACTCATCTTTTCCAGAATTCCTTTTATGTCCCTGCCGCTGTACTACATAATTTTGTACTTGTTCCACACCTAACGTGTAAATGCTCCTTAGAGATTTCATTTATGTTTTGACTTCTTAGATAGCAAACTTAAGAGCACAAAAGTGCCTTCTTTTTGGATTTGTATGCTGAAGCAGGTAGCATGGAGCTGCACAGGCGAAATTATATGAACCACATATATACATTCTCAGTTTGGGATTTTTTATTTTATTCTTAAAATAACTCTGTGACGGTAATTATTACTATTTCCATTTTGCAGATGATGAAACAGATCAAGTGGCTTAACTAAGGCCACACAGCCAGGTGAGAGGCAGAGACAAGGTTTGAATTTGTGCCCAATATTTTTTCCACCACCACACATTGTCTCTTATCTTGGCTGAGTAATTAAATCCTGCCTTCAAAAAATTAGAGCCACAGAGAAAAATTCGAAGCTTTCTTAGCAGGAAATATCCTCCTCCACAGCTATGATTTTTCTAGAAAATAATTTGACTTTGAGGCTGAGCGATGGCATATGATGGTGGCAGATTTCCTGCGTGCTTGGGGATCTGTGGAAGATAACGCTGGATGTTCCAACCTCCCACTAAGCTTATACTACAGAAAAATTAATTCTGAGTATATTGTCAGCTTTACTTACAATCCTCGAAGGCCAGAGGAAGATAGAAGTGGTGGCAAAGCCAACAGTCTTTGGAAAGCAGAGAGACCCCACATGTCACCGAGTGGTTTTCAGAATCATTTCTTTGGAGTGGAGAGAAATCCTGCCCAGGGGTGAACAGCCTTCCCACGACTCGTGTGTGTTCAGAGCAGTTCCGGTGTGGGCGGAAGAACTGGACGGGAGCTGGGTGACTTCCACAGCTCACTGGGTCATGAGAAGAGCTGTCCTCCGTGGGAACATGTGTCCTGGAAGGCTGCCTCTGCTTAGTGTCCCGCAGGATCCATTAGGCCAGATGGCATCTTATGTGGCTTCACAACTGTGATTTTGGATTGATCCCTGAGCCCGTTTGTGTGCTAACCCGGCTCCCTGCCTTTCTGCCTGCCTTTTAGCTTAACCCTGGTGCCCAGAGCTCGGTTTGAACAGCTGCCTTGTTTCTCTCCTTTTCCTTATTATTGCGTCAGTATCAGCCTCTACTGCCTTCAGACCTGACACCTGTTTGCTTGCCCAGAGTCTAGAAGAGAAAATAAAATCCTTTTCCCAGCCAGGTCTGATCATCTGAATGGCTTTTGTTTTGTATTTACATCCAATTCTGGACTTCCTTTCTTTCAAGTTTGGACCCCTGGCTTTATGGGTTATGAAGACAAGCTCTGATCCCATGTTGACTTCTTCTTACCCAGCTGACCTTCCATCTTCAGATAGTATGTGCACAGGAAGGGCAAATTCATTTTATATGTAATGTAAGAAAAACATTGTAAGGCAAGTTGTAGTAAAATTAATATTTGCAAACCATTTTAGGTTTTGAAAACACTTTTCACATGAATAATCCTTTTCAATCCTTAACCACTGTCTTGAGAAGGAGTTGAACAAGTATTAGCATCCCCAATTCATATAAGGAAACTGAGGCTTGGAGAGGCTTCCCAGCTAACAATGGGTAGAGCTGGATCTGGAGGTTATATCCACTGGGTCTATTTCCAGAGTTCTCCCTTCCATCCATTATACTTCCTGGGAAAGAAAATCTAATTTAGTGTAAATAATTCCAGCTACTCACCAGGTCACTGTTGTCTTTATTGAAAAACCATGGTGGCCATCCTTTCATATCCTGTGTTGTTTAGGAACCCCTGTGACTTGGGCATGCCCTTGACCCATTTTAACAGGCTGATAAATAGAGTCAGAGATGAAGCAGTAGGTGAGAGAGACCCGGAGATAAGTGACTGCCGCTTGAGAATGCCTGCTTTGGCTTCTTTAACTGGGCTCTCACTGTCCCAGCAAGGAAAGGATACCAGACTTTACAAAACTCAGTGCTGTGAAACTTTCTGGAGACTTCTCATAGTTTTTAGTAAAAATGCAGTGTCCTGGTGCCCAGCTGAAATCCTGGTGTGACTAGAGGAGCAAGTGTATTTTATTCATCTATTTCTGGTACTTGGTCCAGTGCTTGAGTGGAGCCTCTGCAAATACAAGTTTCTTCTTGTGGAGAATTAGAATAGATTGATTTGCTCAACAAAAGTTCATTTTTGTCTAGATTTCAGACATTTTTGTCTAGCCCCTTCATTACTTCTACTCTTACTTTTAAAAGAGACTTTAGTTCAAGTTCTTCTTAAAAAACAATCACCATCCTTTCACTGGTAGAGGCACAAGTCAATTAAAACCTCATTAAAATGAAAATGAACCGTGATGCCTTGCCTGTGGCCCCCCCTCCCTGGCTGTGGCTTCCCCAGGCTGGTGGCCCCTCCCCAGCTCCCGCCCTGTGCAGGAGGTGACCGGCCCCCTGGCTGCGCCGCCCTGGGTTGTTAAAGTGATTTATCTTGGAACTGAGCTGGAGCAGGGACTGTCCTGTTTCCTGCTGGAACTGATTTTCTGTCCAAGTTTCATTTCCTACAGTACGTTCCTTTGGGGTCAGAGCAGCTTTGTCAGACAAAGGCAAGGCTTTCTCCTTAAGATTGCCTCGTGGATTCTCTCCAGATGTGTGCTTATATAAGTGAGGAAAGCGGCTGCCTGGCCACTGCTGCGGCTGGACCTAACAGGGTCTCGGCTGGGGGCCGGAGCCCCTCCGTCTTCCTTACACTCGCCCTGTATCTTACCTTGTTGGTACTTCCTCGTGTCGGCTGGACTTTAATCTCAGAAACCTGCACCAGGAAACTGTTCGGAGGGGAGGAAATGCTGTATTGCCGTCATTATTTCAAATGTTTACTACTTAAATTAATCTGGTTGAAATCTGAATGGCCTGCTGGTGAACCACAGAGCTCTGTCTTCTGGTGCCTGAGCTTTACCAATAAATGTAAAGGTGACAATCTCCAGATTATTAAACAGTTGCGGAGAAGTTGGAAAGTGAATCCTTTGCACCTCAGGATGCGTGGTAGAATCAAGCCAGGTGTTGTTTCTCTTATGTTTTCCGTGTTCACTTTTGTTTTGGTTGCTCTGTCCCATTTCCATATTTTCTCACGTATTCTAGGGTATTTTAATCAAGTGGAATAGCAATATCAGTAAAATGTTCCTTTTTATTGTTTATCAAAAATGAAGACTTTTGTTTAATCTGTGATTATGACTTATACGAAGCAACTGTTTTCCACCTTATTTTTGGATTTATACTTCATATACCACAGCAATCCATTTGCTGCTTCCTAACTGAAGTCCTGTTTGTTGATGTGTGATCATAGCAACCGGATTCTGCCTGTCAGCATGTCATTGTCAGTGGTAGTCGGAAAATCTCATATAAATTTACTGTAATGCCGTCATGGGGTGGGGGCAGCTCTTTTGGCTTAAATGTTCTCTTGTTGTGAGAGAAAGTTGGTAAAGGGATTGAAGGGCATCTTGTAATTATTTCTAAAACATGGTAGTTGAGTGAGACACAAGCATGTGAAAGTGTCCAGTTTCATTCAACCCTAACTTGTAAGTAGTATTGATTAGATATGGTAATGAAGGATGGTGGATCCATAAATTCAGCAGCAAAGAAGGTAAGAGCTTGCTTTGCTCTCCACCCGTCACCCCATTTCTGTATTGTTGGAGTGATAAGAAACATTAAGATTTTTCCCAGTATGTCAGGGATCTGTGGTTATTTCTTCCGGAGATGAGGAAGTTGGTGGCGACAGAGATGAGGAATAGTCGTTTATGTGGTGGTTAAGGGAAAGGGTTAGAGTCAACCAGGAGACCTGGCTTCTGTCTCTCACTTCTGCTTCTGACATGTCCAGTAACCTTGGCTGAGTTTCTTTACCTCTCTGGGCCTGACTTTCCTTATCTGTAAAAAGAAATTGTTGGACCAAATGATTTTGAAGATCCTTTCCAGCCCTGATGTTGAACTCAAATCATGAACTTACATGAACACAATATTGGCGGCATTAATTTGGGTTTGTTAACTGTTTGCCTCTGAGTAATTACTGCTTTCATACCTGAGGACTACCTAAGAACAGTGGTTTCTTATAACTGTGCTGTGAAGGAAGCGCCGCATCCCCAAGAACCAAAACTAGTGAAAACTTCTCTTTCAGAGCAGGTGCTGATCAAATTAATAATGATAAAAAAAAGGCACTCTAGCCATGTCCCCTTCAGCCAGTCCTGAGGGGTGCACAATTACTGCTGGCTCTTTGTCCCGCTAGGCCGTGTGACAACACGTGAAGAGGAAGTACGAGACTCGGAATTCCCTCGTACAAGCGCCGGGAGCCAGGGTGCTGCTTCTCAAGATAATGACTTTGTCGGACCGTTTCCCAGCTCTGCAGCCTTCACTGCTGCAGGAGGCTCCCGGGGAAGTGCTCACAGCTGGGATCACTTATACCAGGGGTCCCAGAGCTTGAATGGAAATGAAAAAAAACGTTATTCTTGTGGGGACGTGTTGGTGCGGGTGTGATGTATTTATTAAATAACACAATGTAGTGTGGACTTGGTAAGGGGTCCGTGGTTTTCACTTGACCGGCAAAGGGGTCTGTGGAACGAAAAAGGTTAAGAACCCCTGCCTTGCACTGAAGAAAAATAAAAAAGCATTTCAGTTCTAGGAGTATAAACCAGCCACATACTCAGGGGACAAGTTTTGCCCTGTCTTTTGGAGAAA
Organism: Cabassous unicinctus; assembly: GCA_029593785.1. Lineage (NCBI taxonomy): Eukaryota > Metazoa > Chordata > Mammalia > Cingulata > Chlamyphoridae > Cabassous > Cabassous unicinctus. Next base: position 13,177 of record JAQZBX010022599.1, read on the forward strand.
GGAAAAACACTAATAGCAAATAAGTCTCATGGGGTTTCAGATGAGTCACAGTCTCATTCTTTTCTGCAAGCAGAGAGCTAAGTTTTGATGCATTTCCTCCGGAGAGCATTGTGAGCACCAAGGGCCATAGATGTCAAAAGTGTATCTGCTCTCCTCCCTGGTCAGTCCAGGCTGCTGAACAAGAGCAAGACAAGGCTCAGCCGTTGATGGCAAAAGCTTCTGTGAATTGTCTTGTGATTGGTGAAGCAAGAGGATATTTTTATTTAGGAAAGTATGCCTGACCAATGGATACAAAATGGAGCGGGCATCATTTTCAGTTCAACCCTTGAATCTTCAGAGACATGTGCCTCCACTGACTCTTGGGAAGAAGTAGCCCTTCTCCCAAGGGCAGGTGCTGATCAAATTAATAATGATAAAAAAAAGGCACTCTAGCCATGTCCCCTCAGCCAGTCCTGAGGGGTGCACAACTACTGCTGGCTATTTGTCCCGCTGGGGATGCTTCCCCTCTGTGGCTCGGATGTCCTTTTCCCTCTCGCTTTCCCAGGAATTTGGTCCATCTGAATCTTCATCAGTTTAAAGTCAAATCCAAATCTAAATAAAAATCAAACATGCCCAAATCTTGCTGGACTTTTTTTTTTTGCCCTAACTCTCCATTCACTGACTAACTTCTTGAAAGAAAAATCTGTACTTTGCCATGTGCACTGCCTCGAGACTAGCTCACTCCTGAACCCACTTGCACTTGGCCTTAACTTCTGACGTGCCCTGAAACAGGTGCACTCAAATGTGGCCAGCGGCTTTCTGAATACCACTTATAGTCACCAGTTCCTGAGCGATTTTGTGAACCTTTGTCATTTTTTGCTTTTTTACGGCACCTGAGACTCTTGACTGTATTTCCGTTCTGGAAATTTTTTCCTTCTTTGACGTCCTCTCACAAGGCTACCACGAGCCCTAAATCAAGTGATGTATGTAGAAGGCTCAGAGGCCGCGGGTGTGGAGTTACTCAGCCAGCATGGGCCGCGCCAGGCTGGGACACTGTGCTGTCTAACTCTTTCTGCCTGTTTCCTTCCTTGTTGAGTTTAATTCTTTCTGCTCCTTCGGTAGAGACGCCTCTCTGTGCTTCCATCCTTGGCTCCTAACGTGTGCCCCGGTGCACTCCGTGTCGCTGGTGAAGTTGAAGCTTCAGGCTTCTCCCTTGCGCAGGCCTTTTCTAAGGTGCGTGGGCCCCTCCCCCGTGCTCGCTGGTCATGTGATTTTGGCAGGTTTTCACAGGTACGGGATTGCACGGCAGTCGGTCAAGGCCACCTGTCTTTTCTCTCCACCTCACCCTCTCACCCTGCCCTGTCCGGTGGTGCTGAGCAGCTAAGGGCGTCTAGGGATCCTCTTAACCAGAAGTTGAGCTGGGGGTGCATTTGGATTTGGTTTTGTGGGTCTGTCTGCGTGGCTCCCAGCCACCTCTGTGTTAAGTGAAATCACCGCTAGGGGTGCTGGTGTAGGAATGGTGCCAGCTCACCCAGGGCCAGAGGCGGCAGCACACGTGCATGTGGATCTAGCACCAGAAGGACGGGCTGTTGGAGGTGAATCGCATCATGTGTCTGATAAGGGACTTGTATCCCGAATAGGTAAAGAACCCCTAGAGATTGATCATGAAAAGGCAGATAACCCAGGTGAAAATGAGCAAAGGATTCAAAAAGAAATTCCAAAGGATTCTTCAATGAAGATATACAGATGGCTAAAAAGCACATGAAAATGCTGCACATCATTAGTCATTAGGGAAATGCAAATCAAAACCACAGTGAGATACCATTTCACACCCACTCGGATGGCCATATTAAAAGCAATGGGCAATAAGAAGTGTTGGCAAGGATGTGGAGAAATTGGAATGCTCAGACAGTCAGTGGGAATGTAAAATGTGCAGCTGCTTTGGAGAACAGCCTGGCAATTCCTCAGATGGTTGAACATAGAGTCACCATATGTCCCAGCAATTCTACACCTAGGTGGATGCCCAAGAGAAATGAAAATATGCTTCTTCAAAAACTTGTACACGGATGTACATGAATGTAGCATTACTATTCATAATAGCCCAAAATGGATACAACCCAATGCCTATCAATTGAAGAACCGATAAATAAAATTGGCGTATCCATACAACTAATACATGCTATAACACAGATGTGGCTTGGAAACAAGATGCAACATGAAAGAAGCCAGTTACAGAAAACCACATATTGCCTGGCTCTAGTTATGTGAAATATCCAGACTAGACCAAGCTGTAGAGACAGAATGGAGATTAGCGGTTGCATAGGGCTGGAGTGGGGGAGGGGAATGGAGAGTGACAGCTGATGGAGGGGGGAATGTTGTAACATTGATGATGGTTGCACAACCCTGAGAACATACTAAAAAATATTGAATAATACACTTTGGGGGACTTATATAGGATATAAGTTATACCTCAATAAAACTTGAAAAAATGTAGTGAAAATTGTATCATCAATGTGTATCTATCTGTACTCTAAAATTTATCCATTGCCTTCCAAATAAAGTCCAACTCCATGGATGGCTTTCAAGGGTTTTTATTTTCAGGGAGCACCATTTCCCCTCATCCATACACGTGCAGAACTTACACCTTACGCAGATGCCGTAATCGTCCAGCTGGACAGTCTCCTCCTTCCCAGTGGGTATTCCCTTCCCCCCCTCTCACAGTCCTCAGCGTGGTCTGCCTCGTGGTCGTGTTTCTTTCTGTTTGTCCTGCTGTCTGCGCTGGATGGGAGCGCCTGAAGGCCAGGGAATGTGCTGCTCCCGGGAGCCTCCCCAGCTTCTGGCCCGAGTCTTCCCCAGCTGGTGCTGGCCAGTTCTGCCGCTGACAGAACGCATGCAAGGTGGAAGTACCAGACATGATGGCAGAGAGGATGGCGCTAGCTCCCCTCTTTCACAAGGGTCTCTCGAGAACAATGCAAGATCAAACGCAGAAAGACGTTTTTGGAAACTCTTAAAAACTCTGTGCAGGGTGTTATTATCTGTAACCCTGGTAACCGTTCAAATTAGCGTCAATTAACTTTTGGCGGCACTCTTGAGATTCCTTATCTATATTAGTTTGTCAGATGAGGTAATGCGCTTTTTCTGGGTGCAGTTGTCTTTGAAGAGATTGGCAGCATTTCATAGTTGTAAACAAAACTGTCTCATGTGCGGGGCCATGACAAAGAGGGAAGAGGATGCCAGAAGCTCTGTGAAAACACTTACATGCATTTCAGCCAGGAGAAATTGTGATCTGGTAAATAAATTAGTGCTGTGCTCTGTTCCTCCGTTAATGGGACCCAGAGCTGCCTTGTCCTGGGTGGTAGCTATTCAAGTTCAGTGCAAAAGCTCATTTTCTCTAGGAATCTTTGTTTAAAAACACAGTTCTTAAGGTAAATATATTTATCATATTTAAAAAGAATTTCAAACATACAGGAATGAACAGAGAATGATGTAACAAACAAAGCCATCACGCATGTTTAACAAATGCTAGTTTTGGTTTTTGCCATATTTGCTTTGGATCCTTTATTTTTAATGAAAAAACATTACAGATACAGTTAATTGAATCTTTCCTTCTGCTCCCAAATCTCCTTTCCCTTCTCCCTCCTTGGAAGTAGCTATTATCTCCTTCCAGGAATCTATGACTGGTGACCTTTCGGCCCACCTTTCATGGCAGTTTTCCATGTCAGACCTGGCGGTCTGATCATGCCCACTCTTCAGAGCCCACCTTCAAGCCTAGTAAGTTGGGAGTTTTCTGAGTCTGTTTAAATCCGCCTCTGGGGAGAGGAAGCAAAGAGACCTCCAGGTCAGTGACAAAGCAACACGGGTCACCACAGTCCTGGAATTTTGGGAAACAGGGGTGAGAACAAGAGGTGGTCTTGTCTTTGAGACACAAAGGTTTGGTGACACCTGGGATATTTTTGATGTGGCAGGTTTTGTACCGTTTGAGAGATGACAAAATCCAGATCAGTCCAGTTCAGTGCTAGTATTTGGGAAGGTGACAATGTGCTCGGCCCTGGAGTGGGGAGGATGCAGCCCCCCCGTGGGTGTGTGTGTGTGTCTGCACCTACCCATTGTTTACAGAAGTACCCTGCTTCACCAGAGATGAGCTTGAGGTGTCTTTTTGAGAGGCGTGCAGTTGGACGAGAGAGAGAGACTAGGGGAGGAAATGCAGGCTGGAATCCTAGGTTCAGTGGGGGGTGAGGCCAGCACAGGAGCACGTTCCCTTGGCATGGAGCTCTGGCTAGGAGTGGCCCACGGGTTTGGTCCTGAGCTTGTTGGAAGACAGAGAAGGTAACGTGATCAGTGCTCAGTTCAGGGCCCATAAGATAAGCAAACCAGTGTCCAGGGGAAGACTTGCCCTTTCCAGCGTGGACGTCTGAGGTGGCCTCGTCCTTGATGGGCAGGGGCCTCACAAGGACGTCCTAGAGCGCGTGTAGGACGTGTGGGGGCACAGCTGGGGACGAGCGGTCAGCGTGCGCCAGGAATGCCTGGAATGCCAAGGCTGTTAGTGTCGATAACAGTGGCATGCGTTGTGCCAGGAAAGCAAGCCTGGCCTGAGGGCCTAGCTGTGAACGCATTTTGTGTCAGAAGAGGTCAATCTTTGGGTTGGTAGCTTTCCAGCTGGTAGCAGTGACGGGTCTTGAATGGCGGGAGGAGTTGGTACTCTGTCGTCCCTTAGCCCATTATGATATTAACAAAGAATTCTTGCTAAGTATTCGTATAATAACAGTTCCAATAATGACACAGCTCTAGGCACTTTACATGATGGCTTGTTTAAGCCTCATAACAATAGTCTCGGGAGAAACTGAGGCACCCAGAGGTCAGGCCTGAGGTCACATAGCTGGGAAATGAGGGCGTGTTTTCAGGGCCCTAATTGGAATAAAGTGGATCTTCCAGTTCCCGTGAGTGGGGAAATCAGGGGCTCCCTTGGGAGATGGTCAGACGTCGCTGTCTTCTGCACTCCGGGGCTCTCGGGAGGGAGGGAAGCGGCGCGCTGTGCAGCGTGGGCTGCGGTGCGGTGTGTTTGGGGTCGTGGTGGCACCTGCGGATGGCGGGAGGAGGCTTGCGGGAGCTGTGTGTGCGTGGGAAGGCCCGGGCTGGCTCCATGGGAAGATGTGCATGGCGTCCACGGCCATCGCCACTTGCAGCTTACAGAGCTCCTTCCTGGTGGCACCCTCAGGGCAGGGATGGAACTGCGTTGCGTGATACTGAATTCCCTGCTCTCAGTGCCTCTCCAGGTCCCCCTGTACCTCGGGAGCTGAGAGCTCTGTCTCAACATCTGCGGAAGCTGAAGGAGGAAAGAAATGGGGAGCAAAGCCCGCTCGGAGGCTCTTGAGGAGCGAGATGGGGAGAGACGCTCGACTTGCTTCTCCCTCTTGGGAAGCACGTCTCGCCTCTGCTCAGAAGGGCACCTGGGGCCCGTGGGGCGTCGCTCCCCGCGGGGCCTCGTGGGAAGGGGACCACGTGGGGCTGGAGGTAGGTCCCCCTCGCCGTGCATTTATAGGTCTGTGCTTAGGAAAGCCGTCACGGAAGCTTGGTCTGGCCGCCCTTGAATCATCGGCTCCTCCTGTGAGAGAGTTTTCAGTCTGCTCTTTGGGGCACTTAGCCTTGCCTGTTGTAGCTGTCAATCACCCCCCAAATCAGAACCAGTCAGGCCGCATTGGGGTGCGGTTATGGGTATATCAGACTGAGGGGCTCCTGGGACAGAGATGTGGGGGCACCAGGTCAGCCGACCTGGTAGAAACGTGCTTCGCCCCGTCGTCGGCCTCTGACTGCGCTGCGGGTCTGCCCCGTGTGCGCTGGCTGCTGGGAATCATGGGCACGGTTTGGAGGATCCTGACGGGCCACTCCCTGAGCTGTCACCAGCCGCCTCGGCCGCCACCCTTCCCGCAGGTAAATATGGCTCAGATACCCAGCTTCCAGTTAAAGCTACATGATGGGACTTGTGCTGAGGACGCAACTGATGGCACGCGTCGGCTTGTTGGAGTTAAAAAATATATTTTAATTTGTTTAGCTCTCTGGGGAAATTATCCGAGCCTGCGTGAGATAATCAACTTTCACATGAGCTTTCAAAAAACCTGAAATGATTCAAGTAACAAAATGAGATTTTTAATCTACATAAATACAGAAGGCTTTTGCCCTTTATTTATTTTGGAGGGGGTGGAGGTGAAAAAAAATTCTAATTCTAATTCCTCCCTGTCCCTCTCTGCCAGAGCGCTGTCATTAGCAGTTGAAGGGAAATGGTGATTCTAGTAGTACCTTGGGTAACACTTTTAAAAAACAGCACATTTCCCCTTCCCTTTTCTTTTAAGCTTTACACCGACTCTTAGGGTAGGGGGTGATTGCCAGTGTTGCTTCACCTCTTTTGGTAGGAGAAAGTGGGCCTCCGAGGGGTGTGGTTTGCCCAAGGTCAGACGGCTGATGGTGGCAGCGTCGGGACTAGAACCCAGTTCTTCCGGCAACCGGGCGGCCTCGTGGTAATAACAGCGACGGCAACGCAAACCTTCCTGAAATGCCTTACAGGACGAAAGCTGTCACGGGGGCATGGGGTAGCAGTGCGCCCCGCGGCCCCACCCGCACGAGCCAGGCTGAGCTAACATCAGACCTTCCTGGGTCACCACCAGACACGTGTATTTCTGACTTAGGCAAAGTCCACCCTGGTCCAGGTGGCCTTCGCGGACAGCTGTCCTCAGGTTTCCAGGAGGCTTGGATCTTGCAACTCCTCCATCCTTGCGTGAGGTTTCAGGTGCACGCGGCGGTGCAGCGGGGTGGCGCATGGAGGCGCAGCCTGCGCTGGCGGTACAGCCCGGTGCTCAGGATCAGCCGCAGGCTGCGCGGCCGTCTCTGCCGCGTGGCCAGGAAGCCTGGAAGCTTGGCAGCACGAGCAGCACCTGTCGGCCAGCCGCAGGCCCAGGGCCACCCGCAGGCCACGGCGCCACCCACAGGCCACGGGGCCACCCGCAGGCCACGGCGCCACCCGCAGGCCACGGGGCCACCCACAGGCCACGGCGCCACCCACAGCCCCAGGGCCACCCGCAGGCCCAGGGCCACCCGCAGGAGCCGGCTCCCCTCTGCACAAATGCCCAGGCCACGGTTCACACCCTGGAATTGCTGTGGGGGAGCAGCTCAGTACTTAGACATCTGACGGCTCTAGGCCACACAAGCCCCCCTAAACGTCTGAGCCTTCTAGCTCAGGGTGGCGACTCCCGTTTTACGGCACCGTTTCCTGATTGAAACCTTCTGTGATTTCCCCTCGTCCCGAGGAAAACAGTTGCAGTTTCTTTCCGTAATTTATAAGGCCCATCGTGATTGCCACGTGCCAGTTGCCCTGAACACTCCCCCCTACCACAATCCTGGTGCACGGACCTCTCCTGGCCCTAAACCAGCACACGCACTCTACCCCCTGGCCTTTGCACAGCTCATCCCTCGCCTTCAAGCCTCCTCCCCTTGTACTTCCTCCTTAAAATCCCTTTCCCGGGAGGGCCTTTCCTCTGTGCCCTGTTAGCACCTCTCTTCGCCCTTGCAGATCTGGGGTCATTGTCCTCCGCCAGTTAGATGGTCAGCTCCTAGGGGTTGGAACAGGGACTGCGCAGCGCTGCCCTTGAGAGCTTACGTACGCTCAGCTCGCAGTAGAGCCAGCGCGTGGAAGCAAGGCTGTTTGTTAAAGAAGCAAACGAGTGGGTGTGTGGACGGGTAAACGGACCTGTAACGTTGAACGCTCCATCGGGGTGAGGTGACAAGTCTCTGGGGCCTCACACTCCTCCCCTGGCTATGCTGGACGCCATCATCAAGATGTTATATGTAATTTTTCTTTATTAAAGAAGTTGTGGTTCAAGGGTGGTTGTTTCTGAGCCACAGGCTTTGACCACTTTGGCTTTTGCTTTCGATGTCAGTTGTACGGTACCTTGATTTGCCAGTGGCCTCATGTACCACCACCGCCCTTCCTTAAAACTGGTGGAAATAGTCTGTATTTGATTATTAAATCATTTTCTATTTCTCTGGCAACATGGAAATTCATGTGACAAAACAGTAATAATAGTAAAACGTCATTATGTACCTGAATTGTTTGGCTATAAAATAGACCTCCATTATAATGTATATCATTAATTCCACAAATTCAGAGGACCCATCAAAGTAAGTCCTCAGAACGTGGCTGTCGACTGTCCAGTGTAGCGGCACATGGCGAGGCTGTTGAGTGACTGCGCCGTGAGGAAATTGCGCAGACTGAGGGTGGCACGTTTTGGCTCCCTGGCTTCTTTTTATTTAAGAAAATCAGTCCCCAGATGTGATTAATTTTGGCTTAATACAAAAATTGTCTCACCTTTTCCCCCAAGATAAACATCCAGCTTAGTGATTTCCAAAATTTTTTTTATCATATTCAACCTCTTTTATTATTTTTTCTCTAATGGAATCTGCAAAAAAAGCAACCAGTTTTAAACTATTTCCAACACCTGTATTTATTACATAACAGCTCACTTGTCCTTCCCGCCTCCTAAAAAACTCAGGACGCTTGCGGCTGCTCACGGCGCCCTTGGTGGGCTTGGACGGCCGTGTCTCCACGTTGGTGTGGTGGACTTGCCCCTGGAGGGACAGTGCGTAGGAAGGATGGAAGGATGGTTTTCACGGGGCTTTCTGACAGGTATCAGCTCAAGAGCCGCATTCTCGGCTTGGAGGAAACGTGGCGGTTTGTGTTTCGCCGTCCAGGTGGGTTTCCTGTAAGATTTCGGCTGCCCGGCCCAGCCCACCGGTGGAGGCCCCCCGTGCCTGGTGATGGGTGCGGAGTCAGGCGTGCACGTGTGGTAATATATGAGCTCAACATTTGCGTTTTCTGTCCTCCCTGGCTGGAATTTTGCTGCCCTGTTGCCTTGTGCTTTGCTGCCCAACAAGAGGAAAATAAATCCAGGAACCGGCTTAGCAGCGGACGTGCTGCGTTCAAGTCTGTATTACCAAGAGGTCTCAGAGTCTGGGCCTGACGTTTGTCATCTGTGGAAGGAAGCCGTGCTGCGGCCCCTCCAGCTGGAAATTCTGAGATTCTAATAAGCAGCACTGTGACCCAGGCCCCAGTTGCCTCCCTTTCCTCGCCTGGCAGGCACAGAGGCCCCGTCCGCGGGTTTCCACAGCCGTGGCTGCCCCAGGACGGACCCGTGTGTTTATTCCACGCTTGTTTGGGGCACGGCTGAGAAGAGCAGGCTCATCGCCTGGAAGCCGCGACGGGGGGTGAGGCAGTCTGAGGAGAAACGGAGCTGGGCCTGGGCTTCGGCTTGGAATGAAGAGGAGGGGCGTGGAAGGGCGTGGGGGGAGCTGGGCAGCTGCGCGTGCGGAGGGCGCGCAGGCCCCCGATGTTTCGGGGGCCCCGTCCCGGAGGCAACCCCGCCACGCGTTCCTCGCCACGCTCCTGGGGCTCTTCCCAGCCCTGGTGCTGAATCCAGTGCCCCGGGAAGGCCTGCGGGGGCAGAGACCCACCTCCCTGGCCAGCACTGGAAGATTTCCGGGTGAGTGGAGCGAAGCCTAAAACGGGACTCCGTGGAAGTAGGCTGGCTGCCAGGTTTTGTCCCTGGCACGGGGAGGTAGCCCGTCTCAGGCCTCACCCCGGTGGCCGCAGCCTCCGCCGCCTGACCTCCAGGCCTCTCAGGCGGAGGCTCCTTTAGAACCAGAGGAAGGCCGAGGGGTTCATTCTCTGCTTAGCTCGGATGAAGTGAGAATTAAGGATGCTGAGAACAGACTTGGAAGATCCCTAAATATATCCAGATTTATTAACGTTGGGCCAAAAGAGCAAGTATTTATCCGCACAAAAGCCAGGGCGCTGTGGCAGAAAAAGTCAACTAATCGACGTCAATGCTTGTCATTGATGGGGAAAAGCCATACATCGACTGCTGGCGATTCTGTCGCGGCCGCTTGCACTGAGCTTCAGCCAGGCAAGGAAGAGGAAGGTGCTGGACAGGGAGAATTCTTCCAGCAGCAGCCTGTGTGGCCTCGGAGCTCAGCCAGCCGCTCCCAGCGCCTCGTCAAGGCCCATGGACTCGCAGACCCCAGCCTCCTTGCCCACTGGCTTGGCGTCGCTCCTGACCAGTGCTGGGGGCTGGTCTCCAGGCGCTGGCCTCTCACAGCGGGGACTTCGCTGCGACTCCCAGGTCAGAAAACAAGGACTGGTTTGGGATACTCTGGCATACACATTAGTATTCCAGGGAAAGGGGAGTTCTGAAAGCTCTGTAAACTATACGTAACTGCGTTCCCTTGTCTGTCATCCCTGAGGCCAAAGCTTTAAAAGCCACCAGAATAGATCAGTGTAGGCCAGTGAGACAAGACCTAACAGCAAGGGGAAGGGGAAAGGGTTTCTCACCAACAAGGGAAAATCCTACAATTGTGGGATCAGCTTGAACCAAGACTGAACAAGAAAAAAGAATTGTATTGCATTTCATTCCTAGAAAGAAGGAAACGTTTATAAATAGACAGAAATGAGGAATGTTTTGATATGGTTCTTTTGGGGATTTATTTAAACTGTTTTATATATTTTTCTCCCTCAGTTAGAAGCATCTTCAGCTTAGAGGAGAATCCAAGATTCATGAAATATCATGTGCTGGAAGAAAAAGTTGGAGGCTCTGTACAAAATGGAGTTGACAGTAGTTCCTTTATAGGGAGAATGCATCCCAAGGCGCTAGGGGATTCAAGGAGGGGTGCAGCTGTGCTTCGTCTGGGTGGTGTGGGTTTGGAAGAGGTGGCTGGAACACGCCGTCCTTGATGAGAGGGGACACCTGCAGCAGAGGCAGTAGGCCAGGGAGGAGAGCTGGGGGTGCCCGGGTTGCTCAACTGCAAGGACCCTCAGCAGGGATGGGGAAACCCGGCACAGGATTTGGATGCCTTGGGGTTTGAGTTTGATGTGACTGCTGTGCTTCTGAGGAAGTGGACTCCTGGAGACGCAACTCCACGTGGCCATGGGCATTCTTCTCTTCGAGTGGCAACGAGGGTTAAACAACAGAAAGCAGAACACAAGCTGAGCAAACATCACACGAGCGGGGCCACCCCCTGGTCCTGTCCCCTTATTTGCTCAGACTTCCAGGCCCCCCGTCCTGCCGGGCTTTTCGCGACTGCTCACAGCTGTCACCGTTTAGCACAGACAGCAGCCTGCTGGCGAGTGGGTGACAGTATGGCACCGCACTCGTCCACTTCTTGCTCGGCATTCCTCGTGAAGTTCCCTGGCACTGGCCGTGTGCCAGGCCTGACAAACGGCCGTGAAAACGACTTGGCATAAAGTGATTTAAAAAATTTTAGTTGAGGTTACTTCATCATTATTACATCTTTTGTGCTTGGCAAAAAAATTACTACACTGTGTGGTTTTTTTGTTTTTTTTTTTTAAATCAAAAGAAAGGTTGATACGATTTTTTCCCTATATTTGGAGTATGGAATGTTCAGTGACCTTTGATCTTTGTCAATCTCCGACCTGCCTGGAAAACCATATCCACAGATTACTGGGCTTGCCCCTGATTAGGGGTGCAGGTCACCTTTCAGTGACACTTTTTGGGAATCGTTCTCACATGTGAGTCATCACTGCGGGGCCTTTGCTCCATTATGGGAGTGGGTTTATGGAAGGAAAGATGCAGCCCTGTAGCTTTTGAGAACATGCGAATGGGAGCATTTTGAGTGTTAGATTTAGGAATCTGTGATGTTTTCCTGGATCCCTAAAATGGGAATAATTGGGGAGCATGAGAAACCAGGTCCTGTGTCGGCATTACTGTGTGGTCTCCTGTTAACATTCCCTCTAGCCAGCAGTATTTGTTCCTGCCAATTTATCAGAACATTCTGTAATAATGAAACGACCTGGTGCTTTAGACATTACCACAACTTTAATTTATTTGGGGTGTTGCTGTTCCCAGGGCGCTTCTGTGTATATTTGGCTATTATGGCGGCATCTGTAGTAAACCAAGACGCTGTGGTTGTTCTTACCCGTTCCTGGTGAGAAACCGGACGCTCAGGCGCTCTCACTGCCACTCAGTACCTAGGGGCCGAGGCCGCTGGAACCCAGGGCTTTCCTGATTCCTGGTCCAGAACTACTGCCTTAAAAGTCCCTCTGCCACCTTTTTAAACCCCAGTATTTTTTACCTTCATTGTTTATGTCCACAAAGAAATATTCACTAAGATTCTTTCTACGTGAGTGGTGAATTTTTCATGAAGAATAACACATACAATGAAGAGGCCCCCCATTTCCCACCATTTCCTTGTGCCTTTTCTTAACATTAATTAGAATGTGCTCAGTAGATTTACCCCTTGGTTAGGATGTATTTGCGTGAGGGAAAGAACCTAACTGCTGGCACATCCCAAGAACTTACCCCTTGGTTAAGACGTCCTCACGTGAGGTGACAGAACCTAACTCTTGGCACACCAAGAATTTTGGGCCTCAGAGGGATATCAGAAAAGGTCTTTCTTGTTCCAGGGTAGCCTCACTTTTATCTACTACCTTGTAAACCTGTGACGATCAGCAGAGAATTCTCTCTATTGCACTTGAGAAAACTGATACTTTGAAAGAGGAAAAAGCTTATCTAAGTAAAGACCAGTAGGGGAATAGATTATGACACCTGAGCCTTCCTAATTTCCTCTTTGAGATGCTGTTGAATTAGACCTCAGCGGGCCTGTGCGCCAAAAGAGACACCTCGCAAGGACAGTCCAGGCCAGTGAGCCCAGCCATCTGACAGAGACCCTGCTATCGTGGCCAAGGCCATGGATTTGATTTGCGTGAGAGTTAGCCTTGCCTTGAATCTCACCTGTGACTGTGGGGTTAAAAGCTGTGGGTGCCTGCGGGCACCCCTGAATTGTGAGGGGAACTGAGGGAAGACGTTTGGACCTCATCTCCCTCTTGCCCCAAAACAACTCAAAACACATGTCCTAGCAGCGTCGGGTCAAACACACACTTTTTTCTTTTGCACTTGGAGGAGTTGATTAGTATCATTGGATGATGGAAGAACCTGCAACGGATGCCAGCGTTATGGTGGACAGAAGAACCGAGATTGCACAGAGAAGCTGGTGTTGTTTCACAACTGACTGTCCCTGTGCTGGATGCACTTAATGCCTGTTTCTGTTGCTCTGGCTCTGGTTGTTTACGATTGTTAGAGTAACTAAAAGATGCAGGATCAGAAACATTTTCAAAGCCTCTTGCTTTTTTAACAAGGGCCAGTGTATCCTCAGATCACCAAGGACTCGGTGATTGATGGCTTGCTCTTGTGGTCCAAATATGGATGTTTCAACCTTGTCGGTTAGTTGTCAGTATAGTCCAGTAGGAAACAGCTCTACTTCTGGATCAACATTTCTGCAGTTTGCTCCTCAGCCTTTTATTGATATCATATTTGGGTGACCCTGGGACAGTTATGTGATTTCTCCTCACTATGTTTATGAAATGGGGACAATCCTACTGGTACTTGGCTGTGGTAACACGTACCAAGTTTGTGCTGTCAGTGTACAACTCCACTCTCTTATGCAGGTGTCCAGACTATCAGTGCCATATTTATTTATATAGCTTATATATGTTACCTTCCTCTCTAGCTGGTAGATTAATGTTCATTATATATATATGTATGAGTGTGTGTTTGTGCACGTGTGTGTATCTCTTTCGTACATGTGTTTTTATGCTGTAAGCTTTTATAAAGCTCTTTTTCAGGCATTCCCTCATTTGAGCCTCCCAACACTCCATCTGAAGGGTGGATGTTGGTGCATTCAGTGAGGCGCTGGTTCATGAAACTTGAGATAATTACCACATTTTTCGAATATAGGAAAAAGAACTTCATTGTAGACAAAGGTCACAGTGTCAAGTGCCTTTGTAACTAAATTGTGAAAAAGTTTGGAAAAGTTGCAAGAAAATCATTGACTGAAATTGAGAAGATCAGCCTTTCGAGGAAGGTGGCTCTTGAAGGAAAGACTGCACGATGTCTTTCACTGAACCGCAAATCTGCGAGTTGGGTTGGGTTTCTGCGGCAGGTTCTGCTCAGGATAGTGCCCTTTGGTCAGCCTGAAGAGGACACTTAGCTTTGTTAGTTCAGTGCATTCTCTAAGGTACCCCTGTTAGTGCAGTCACCAGTTTGTGAGTTAACACATCCATCCATCCATTCGTCTAGCTGCTCACAAGCATGCCCTAAGCTGCTGCTCATGCCCTCTTGAGTTTCCAGCTGAAGTGGGTGAGGGGGAAGCAGCGGTGGAGTGTGGTGTGGGCTCTGCACAGTCAAGGCCGAGCAGGAAGTACCTTTGCTGACATAGACAAAGTTGCTGGTAAAAAGTAAAATAAGAACACATTATTTAGGGTATGGGGTCTTCTTGACGTGGACTGCTCTTCTTATAGAAATTTGATTTTTTTTTTTTTTTAAGATTTATTTATTTATTTATTTATCCCCCCCTTGCTGCTTGTGCTTGCTGTGTCCATTTGCTGTGTGTCTTCTCCGTGTCTGCTTGTCTTCCCCTTGCTGTGAGGTCCTGCTGCATCAACCCACCGCGCCGCGTGGGCCGGCCTGCCCTCACAAGGAGGCCCCGGGAAGCGAACCCGGGACCTCCCATATGGCAAACGGGGGCTCTATCGATTGAGCCACACCCACTTCCCAGAAATTTGATTTTCACTAGCCGGGGGGAAAAGAATTATTTCGGTGGAAGCAATCAACAACGAGAGTGTTTCATACCAGATTCACAAGTCATAGCGAACCCCTCCATATGAGACGGGGGAACTCTCTGCAGACAGAGCGGGTCTCTGTACTGCAGGGCTGCAGAGGCTGGATGATGAAGTGAAGCCGAGTGCTTTTGGTTGGGTTTACTCTTTGGTCATTTCTCTTTAGCTCAGTGCCCAGGCTGTGCTGAGGAGCTTGAGGTCCCTTGTGTAGCTCCCTTCCCTGGTGACGTCTCCTGCTCTGGTGACTGTGGCCTTTGCACTGTGCAGTAGCAGCTCCTCAGACACTTCTGCTGGACCACAGGGCCAGCTGCCCCAGGCACATCATTGCTGTGATGCTTCAGGCTTGTTGACCCAAGACGGGATCGGAGATACCACATTCCTAAAGAAAAGTGAAATCTGTTGCTCTTCTCTTCACACACACACTTTGGGTGGAATTAATCGTTTCCTCACCTCTGCACTCATAATGCTTTTTACATATACGTATTAAGTTGAACCAGGGATTTACTGGCTCATGGTTTTGAGGGTCAGGGGAAGTCCAGAACTGAGGTGTCAGCCGGGCGATGCTTTCTCCCAGGACTGTGGCGCTCTGGGGCTGGCTGCCGAGATCCTTGGTGCTTGGCTTTCCTGTTGGTGGCGGTGCACGGGCGGTGTCTTCTTTCCAGTTGGCTCCTGGCTGCTCCCTGTGGCTTCTCCCTCCACCCGACTTGCCCTCTGCTTAAAAAGGACTCCAGGATCCATATCAAAGCCCGGCCTGATTCAGATGGGTCTCCCTTAACTTGAAGAGATCCTATTTGCAGGGTCTACACCCGCCAGAATGCAGACCAAGACCAAGACCACGTCCACACTGGAGTAACGCAACTGAACCCACCACACCGACCTAGGGAATGGCCAGTATGCACTGTTTTTATCTACCAAGAAGTGGCAGCTTCATATGGTCCAACCTGCTACATGTATATGACATTTAAATTGTTGATATATGTTTCTATTTGTGAGGGAATGGGACCACTTCATCATTTATCTTTGAATCCATGTCACTTAGCACAGTGCCTGACACATAGTAGATGTTAAATAAAAACACAATAAAAGCTGAAAAAAGGCCAGAAATTCTTCTTTATATTTTATTGACTAAACAAAATGGTTGAGACAATTATCCAGCTAAAGAAAACTGCATGGGTTAATTTTAAAAAAAAATCAGAATTATGTAAGTTAATCACATTCACCTGCCAGTTTATTCCTCTCTGCACTTTATATATACAGCCATGGTATGCATAGCCTTCCAAAGCATTTATGTTTTAAAATACTTGATAGAGGTCCTTCCTTATGGCAAAAGCATGAGTTTTACTGGAAGTCACTCCAGTTTTGGGGGGAGAACCTGAAGTCCAGGGCGGGTCGGTATCGCTTTCCCTACGAGCAGGCTCATTTGTTAGCCTGTTCCGACGAGGCCCACTCCGCCTTCAGCCCAGGGGTTCGTAAAGACAAGCCGCAGAGGCCCTTTCCTTCGGCCTTCTGAGTCTAGCAGGAGGATCTCCAGTTCGGTCCAGCCAGTATTTGGATGGACTCATGCTAACGTTGGGTGTGGACTGTGGTGGGAATTTTCCAACCGGAATTGGTGTTGGAGACGTCACCGTTGCCTCCCACTCCGAGGGCTGCTTGGAAACCTCTTCCCAGCTGCCACCCCTGTCTTGTTAAATGGAGGAAACAAGGCTTGTGAAGAGGGTGCTGGGGTTTCACGTGGCTCTTAGTTTCAGAGAGGGAGGAGATGGCGAGATGAAAGCAAAGCACACTGTAAAGTACTCGATACAGAGGTAGGCGGGGGCAGCGGCCCCTGTCCCCCACCCCCACCCCGCAGAAGAGCGGCCACGTCACAGTGAAGATGAGGAGTGCCTAATGGGATTCGGTGAGCACGACTTCCCTAGCAGTGGTATTATTAGGGCTGTATTAGTTGATAGATAGATTTAATGCCTGTGTATTGCTGTAAGCACCTGCCTTTTAATTCATGTTGTGTCCTCGGTGTGGTTTGTGGCCAGCTGCGCTGTGACTGCCTCTGGACCCCGGGCTCCTCCTGGCAAAGACCAGGGCTGAGGCCGCACTTTGAACCAGCTTATGAAGCCTAGATCCCAGCACAGGTGGCCAGTGGCACGCTGTAGACTGGCAGCACGTCCTCCGGCCACAGGGCCCGTTCTCCCACTAGCAGGGCCTTTCTCACGACAGGTTGGGATCAGGGCCTTAGACCACGGTCCTCTGTCGTTGGGAACTTGCGCAGACAGCAGGGCAGTGCCTAGGCGTTAGCTGGGGTAGGCCACGCGTCCCTGTGGCGAGAGCCGTGCCCCACACACGGCGCTCTGTGTCTGCACGCTCTGTGATGCCTTGTGCATTACCATCCATATATTACAATCTGTTAGAGGGTGATTTTCTCCAATTTTCGGTCGCTTTGTGGCTCTGTGCTGAAGGCATTAAAATGCGGTTTAAAATAGAGCATCTGGAAATACCAGCCGGATTCAGAGGCTCTCACAGTGGCAGCGTGTTTGAAAAAGCGCGAGCCATTTCTGCGATTTTTGCCCTTCTAGGAGGTGGGGGCAGGGGGGAGGGCCCCGGCCCCGCGCTCCTCAGTGGAGACAGAATCCTCTCCGCTGCCACGGTGTCGGGACGGGCTCCGTTCCGGCTCCAGTGGCCGAGCCGGGGGGGCAGCAGCGGCGCCTGGCTCTCAGTCCACCTGCGGCCACCGCGCGAGCCAGCGAGGAGAGGCGGCCTCGGTGCTGTGGGTGGGAGGGCAGAGGCGCTCCGCACGGCTGTCCCGGCACGCTGGACTCTGCTCGCCAAGCTCCGCTCACCCCGCCGTCGCTCATGGGATTTGAAGGTTCTGGAAGGAGCTGCAGCCGCTGGAAGCAGCCCCTGGAGGGAGGCTAGGGGTCCAGCCAGGCCTGGCCGCCCCCTCCTCCCCTGCCGCCGGCTTCACTCGCTCCACTGCCGCCCTTCCCCGTCTCCCAGCCGCCTCTCCTTAGGTGATGTGGTAGGCACTAAACATTTGGTAAATAAACAGTGGAAATAGATAACAGCGTAAAAAAAGACGGCTTTGACTGTTCGGAGCATGTGTTTTCTGAGAGGCCGTGTCCACCGTCTGGTCCCAGGCCTCCACTTAGTGAGCTGTGTCCCCCTCCGCCCCGGCTCTAGCTGGGAGGGCAGGAGCAGGGGTTGCCACCTTCTCGTAGAAGAGAGGAGCTGCGGGGGCGCGAGGTGGCCCCCAGGGAGCAATGGCAGAGCTGCAGGGCAGCCTGCCCACGGAGGGTCCCAGCAGGCTGGTGCAGGGGTGCCACCCGGCTCCTCTCAGCCCTCCTGGGAGACGGGGCTGGGGCGGGGAGTGGAGGCACCAGAGGAGCTCTGATTTTATGCACTCACTGATTTCAAATAAAATGATAGACAGAAAAATACGTGCTCACAAATGAGGTGGGGGACCCCAGGAAAGACGAAAGTCTACGTAAGGAACAAAGGGTATTAGAGGTTCGGGAGAAGCAGGCTGACCAGGGCACAGCAACATGCCTGGAAAGTGTATCCTGAAAGGCTGGATCCAGAGTGTGAAGTGGAGGGAAGCTGGCCCAGTGGGGACTTGCCACATGACATGCT
>JAQZBX010022600.1:0-31423 GCA_029593785.1 Cabassous unicinctus
TTTAAAAATATATGACAATTAAAAACATATATGCACCTTAAAAAGGAGCACCAAGGTATATGAAGCAAATATTTACAGGTGTGAATGGAGAAATAGATGATTCTTCATTAATAGTAAGATACTTCAATTCACCAATTTTAATAATGATTAAAACATGTTGATAAAATAAATATGGAAAATAGAGGACTTAAACAATGTTATTTATTCACTATCCTCTCTACCTAGTATAAATATAGATATATATGTAGATATAGATATGGATGTGGATTTAGAAGTAGATATAGATATCAACAGAAAGAGAGAGAATACCATCCAGAAACAGCAAAATACACAATCTTCTCAAGTTCACAAGGATCATTCTCTAGAAGAGATGATATATTAAGTCAAAAAGCATCTATGAAATAGTATAAACTTATAAGCTCATACAAAGTTTCTTCAAAAACCACATTGATAATGAGCTAGAATTCAATGTCAAGAACTGAAAAATTCACAAACATGTGTAAATTAAATATTACCCTCTTAATCTGCCTATGTTCTAAAGAAAAAATCAATAGGGAAATTAGGAAATGTCTTTAGACAAATAAAAACAAGAATAAAACAGACCAAACTTATAGGATTTAGCAAAACCAGTGATAAAATGTAAATTTAGAGTTCCTAGTGTATGAAAGAAGAAAGATCTCAATTCTGTAAGCAAATAGCTGAAGGACTTAACAATCTAAACCCAAAGTGATCAGATGGAAGGCAATAATAATGACTAGATTGGAAATAAATGAATTAATGAATGGAAAAACAATAGAGAGCATCAATGGAAATAAGGTTGAAAAGATAAATGCAATCGACCAGTCTTTAGCTAAACTAACAAAGAAAAAAGGAGTGGGGAGAAATATTTTTTCAAAAATCATAAATGAAAGAGGGGACATTTCTTCTTACTTTGAAGAAAAAATAATTAGAAATGGATATTATGAAAAAAATATATGCCAACAAATCAGACAACGTAGAAATTCACAAATTACCTACACAGAATCAAGAATTTAAAAATCTCACCAGAAGAAAAACAAGTAAAGAAATTGATGAAGTAGTCAAAATCTTCTCTCAAAATAAATGTTCTTGTGCAGATGTAGTCACAGTTGAATGTTACCAAACACTCAAAGAATTAATATCAATCCTTCTGAAATTTATTTAAAAAATTGAAGATAAGGGAAGACTTCCTAGTTGATACTAGGAGGTGAGGATCACCCTAATACCAAAGCCAGGTAAAAATACAATGATAAGAAAAAATTACAGATCAATATCCTTTATCAATACAGCTGCAAAAATCCTCAACAATATACTAGCCAACATGGAAGTATTATGTGCTTAAGGTGCATGACATATACAGCTTACACTCAAATATTCTGAAAGTTATCTAATAGGGAGCAGAAGAGACAGGAGAGAGGAGAGCCAGAGAGGGAGGGAGGGAGGGAGAGGGAGAGAGAGGAGAGAGAGAGAGTTGGATTGTAGATGGATAGATAGATAAAATGTTATGTAAATGTGTTATGTAAAACTGGTGGACCTGGACATCAGGGTGTATGTACATATTGTAGTTCTCTGAATGAAATTTGCATTATTTTTACATACACTTAACATCCACTAGGATACCTAAAATCATAATGACATATAAGTGTTGAGAATATAGAAAAATTGAAACTCTCAGTCTGCTCGTGAGGTGTAAAATGGCATATCTTTAGAAAACCATTTGGCAATTCCTCAAACAGTTAAACATAGTTACTATATGACATAGGAATTCCACTCCCCAAGAGAACAACAAACATTGGTTCACACAAAATATTGTAAGATTGTTAATAGAAGCATGAACCATAAGAGACAGAGTGAAAACAATCTAGATGGCCATCAAACTGATGAATGGATAAACAAATGTAGTATAAATATACAATGAAATATTATTCACCCATAAAATAGGAAGTATTGATAAATAGAAATTTTGAATATATTTTCTTTTGTGAAAGAAGCCAGGCATAAGTTTACATATTTGAATATTTCCTTAAATATCCAAGATAGGCAAATCCATAGAGACAGAATGTAGATTAAAGGTTGCAGTGGGCTGAAGGGTGCTGTAATTGGGAAGTGCCTGATAATGCTTTCAGGGTTTCTTTTTGGAGTGATGAAAATATTCTTAATTAGTTAGTGGTGATAGTTGCACAACCTTGTGAGTAAACTATAAAGCATTCAATGGTATCATTTAAATGGGTGAATTGTTTGGTATGTAAATTATATTTCAAATAAAAATGCCCTTTGCTATGTTAGTGTTTTGTTTTGTTTTTTATTCAGAGTTTTTGGAATGTGTTTACCATGAACTGTGTTCGATTTTGTCAAATGAATATCCGCATCAATTAAGTTAATCAAATGATTTTCCACTGTGTTGTATTAATATAGTGATTTACACTGATTGTATCACTTCCATTGCATACCTTGCATTTACTCTTATATTCTTTGGATAAATCCCATGTGGTCATGGTTCAGAATCATTTTAAGCTGATGGATTTGATCTGCTAGTATTTGTTGAGGATTTTTCATATATAATCGTAAGGGATATTGGTATGGAATTTTCTTTTCCTATGTTGGCTTTATTTGACTTTGATAACAGGATAATGCTAACCTCATAAAATTATGACAAATTCACTTCAAATTATGGAATAGTTTAGGAAGTGTTGGTATTAATTATTTCTTGAATATTTGGTAGAATTTAGCAATTAGACTACCTGCAACTAGATTTACTTTTCTTTGATGGGAAAGTTTTGATTATTTATTCAGTCTCTTTAATCCTTACTTATCTATGCTACATTCTTTATCACCTTAAAAAAGATTTGATAATTTCTAGGTTTGTAGGAATTTCTCCATTTCTTCTAGTTTATCTTATTTTTGGTTTATGATTGTTCAGAGTGTTCTCATGTAATCCTCTTATTTTTGAAAGATTGGTGGTAATGAATAATTTTTTTTTATTTTTTTCTTTAGTTTTAAAGAACTTTAGATTACTTAAATGTTACATCAAAAATATAGGGTATTTCCATATGGCCGACTCCCACACTTTCCCCTATTAACAACATCTTTCATTAGTGAGGCACATTTGTTACAATTGATGAACACATATTGAAGCATTGCTACTAACTATGGTCTATAGTTTACATTATGATTTATACTTTGCGTCAACCAACTTTATAGTTTTGGCAAAAAGTATAATGGCTGGTATCCATCATTGCAATACCATGCAGTCAATTTCAATGCCTAAAAAATGCCCCATATTATATCTTTTCTTCCCTCTCCCTCCCCTCAGAACCTCTGGTGGTCACTGTCTATATATCAATGTTACAAGTTGTTCCATTACTAGAATAGTGAAGACCCACAGAGCTAGAGTCTGGAAGATAGGTTATCAAGAGACGGAAAGGGAGTAATGTGTGGTGAGCTGATTCTCAATATGGGCAAAACCCATGACATTGTGGAAGGGGGTGGTTTGGCAGTTGATGGGGGTGATGCTGGTGCAGGTAATGCTTATATTTTAATTTTTGCATATTCTCTTTTTTGTCCTTGGTTAGTATTGTGAAAGTTTTGTTAATTTTATTGATCTTTATAAAAATTCAATTTTTGGTCTCATTGATACACTCTACTGTTTTTCTATTCTCTATTTCATTCATTTTCAATGTAATCTTTATTATATCTTTCCATCTGCTAATTTTGTGTTTAATTTGCTCTTCTTTTTCAAGCTCCTAATAGTGTGAACTTGGGTTATTGATTTAAGATCTTTCTTATTTAGTAATAGTGAACTTTATTTTAGAGAAGTTTTAGATTTACAGAAAAACTACACCAGAATCTCAGAGAATTATCATACAACCCCACATACACAATCTTCCCTAATATTAACATATCACATTATTATGGTACATTTGCAGCATTTGATATACCAATATTGAAGCATTGCTGCTAACCAGTCTATTGTTTACATTATGGCTAAGACTTTGAGCTGTACAATTTAATAGGCTTTAACAAATATATAATATCATGTACCCATCATTGCAGTATCATGCAGAAAACAATTTCACTACCCTAAAACTGCCCTGTGTTCCACCTATTCATTCTTCTCCATCCCCTCTGAACACTTGGCAATCACTACCTTTATATCAATGTTAGAAATTCTTCAATTAACACAAGATAATAACTACAATAACAATAAATCTACTTTGTCTCATGGTTATACTCCTCCTTTATGTTTGTTCATTCCTCAGTCTTGAGAGATTTGGGATGATGTCTGCTCTGACTGTTTCAGACTGAAAGGGGACTTAGATATTATGGGGCAGATGGAAGGAATTATTTTGCTTGCAATTGTAGATACTCCCTGATTTGGGGAATGGAATTTATCCATCATCATCATTTTGTTAGTTTTCTTGGGCAAGCCCAAAGAACTGGAGAGTAGGAGTTGGCTGCAACTCTGCTGGAATTTCAGGGCTCAACAGCATATGAATAATCTGAAGATATAATTGTCTGAGATATATATTTAGCAGGTGTATTGAAAATTATAGCTTCATATGAAAGGAGTAGAAGAATCATGAGTAGGATAATTATAAATGAAGATAATTATGCTATTTTGGGGAAATACATTACCTTATATACCCAAATAGGACCCACTGAAGGGGTGTTGGTTTCATGTGGGTGTGTGCCTTGCCTATAGTTACCAGATGTCCTCAGAACCCTTGGGAGCGTTTTGTCTGAGGCTTAATTTACTGTGACAGTTAGTGAAATCTGCCTGAACCGTGCATAAGCATAACCTCTGGAATGTCCTCCTGACAATCTTTGAAATCTCTTAGCCATAAAAACTCTTCTTTTTTAATGTAGATATATGCAGCTATAAATTTCCTTCTTTGCACTGCCTTTGCTGCATTCCATATGTTTTGAAATTTCAAGTTTTTCTTTATATTCATCTCTGTATAATTTTAATTTCTTTTATGATTTTTCTTTAACCCATTGATTATTTAAAGAATGTGTTGCTTCATTGTTAAATATTTGTGAGTTTTGAGATTTCCTTCTCATTTTGATTTCAAGCTTCAGTCTATTGCTACTGGGTAAGATATTTACATGATTTCAATATTTTTTATGTATTAGGACTTGTTTTGTGGCCTAACATATGTTCTAATCTGGAAAATTGCCCATGTGCCCTTGAGAAGAATGTGTATCCTGATGTTACTAGGTGGATGCTCCATATATGTCTGTTAGCCTGACAATTTATAGTGTTGTGCAAGACCACTCTTACACTCTTTGTCTTCTGTCTACATGTTTTATCCATTATTGATAGTGATATATTGATGCTTTCAAATATTATTTTAGTTCTGCTCATTTCTTCTTTAAAATCTTTCACTGATTTCCTCCATATTTTGGGTGAAATCTAGATAGTTGTATATATGTCTATAATTGTTATATCTCCTAAAGAATTCATTCATATTTTAATATATAATATCCCATTTATCTGTAAAAAGGTTTGAATAAATGCCATTTAGTCTGATATTATTTTAGTCACCCAAGCTCTTTTGTTTACTATTTACGTGGAATACTATTTTTCCACTCTTTCATTTTCTACCTATTTTCTTCCTTGCATTTAAAATGAGAGCTTAAATGCATAAAATTGGATGATACTTTTTACTCTTTCTGCCCATCCCTGCCTTTTGTTTGTAGAGTTTAATGCATTTACTTGTAAAGAAATTACTGATGGGAAATTACTTCTATCATTTTGATATTTGCTTTCTGTATGTCTTAGTGCTTTTCTTCTTTCATATGTCCTCCATTACCACTTACTCTTCAGGTTATTTGCTCTTTTGTACTAAACATTTTGAATCACTTCTCATTTCTTCTGCATACTTTAAAAAATAATTTTGTGGCTACCATATGGCTTACTTTAATAACTTAATTTGTAATATTTTAAATTGATAATGTATGTTCCTATAACTCTTCATCATTCCTGTTTTATGTTATTTTTGTCACAAATTAAATCTTTATAGAATTTGGACACAAACATATATTTATAATTGTTTTTATGTATTTGTATTTTAAAATATGTAAGAAAGAAAAAAAATGGAGAAAATATACTTACCAACGTACTTACAATTCCTAGAGAACTTTATTTCCTCATAAGTCTTCAAGCTAATGTGTAGTATACTTTCCTTTCAAGCTGAATGCTTCTCTTTAACATTTCTTGTAGCATAGGTCTAGTGGTAACGAACTCTCCCAACTTTTGTTTCTTTGCTGTGTCTTAATTTTTCCCTCATATTTTAAATGAAGTTACTGATGGATATTACATTTTTGGTAATGTTTTTTCTTTTGGCATTTTACATAATGTCATCACACTGCCTTCTGTCTTCCAGGGTTTCTGATTAGAAATTGGCTATTATTATTGAGCATTAAATGAACATGATGTGTCACTTTTTTCTTGTTCCTCTCAAGATTCATTTTTTGTCTTTTGACATTCAAATGCTTGATTATAAATTGTCTTATAGGGATTTCCTTAAGTTTGTCCTATTTGTAGTTCTTTGAAATTCTTGGATGATTATATTCATGTCTCTCATGAAATTTTAAAAGTTTTGGACCAATGTGTCTTCAAATATTCTTTCTGCCCATTTCTCTTCCTCTCTTATCTTTTTGGACCTCTCATGATGCATAAACTGACTTGTTTAAAGCTTTCTCACAAGTCTCTCAGATTCTCATCATTTTTCTTCATTCTACTTTCTTTGTGCTCGTCAGATTGGAAAATTTTAAATATCTTATCTTTAAATTCTATGGCTCTTTTTTTCCCCTCTTTAAATTTACTGTTGAATCCACTTAGTGAACTGTTTTATTTCAGGTATTGTACATTTCAGCCCCAGATTTATTGTTTAGTCCTTTATAATTTTTAAAATCTTTTTATTCAAATTCAAAATTTGTTCATATATCATTTTCTTGATTTCTCTAGTTCTTTATCCATGTTTTCTTTAGCACATCAAGCTTACATAGGAGCATTGCCTTAATATATTTGACTATTTTCTCCAATATCTGGGTTTACTCAGGGGTTGTTTCTGTTGTTTAATTGTGTTCACTTCTAAGAACCATCTTTTCTTGATTATTTGTGTGCCTTTTGAGGTTTTTTTCTTATCTAAACATTTATATATTTTAATACTTTAACCTTGGTGATCAGGTTCTACCTTTTCCACAAGGTTTTCTATTTATTTATTTATTTTTGATTGTTGAATTCAGTAGTAGTCTGTTCATTAAGTGATTTTCCAATTTTATTTTTAGTAAAGGCAATATTCTTTGACATATGTGGTCTGTGATGTTTCTTTCATTTATTTTATATTTGGCTTGTGTTATGACAGAAATTTCCTTGACTTCAAGGAGTGTAAAAACAAACAAGCAAAAAGTTTAAAAAGCATTGTTCCCAGCCTTTCCATTTTGACTTTCAGCTAGGTGTTTTCTTAAGTATTTAGCCAGCATTTCAAGGAGCCTAGAGAACACCACAAAGTCAAATTGTACTGTGTCCAAGGGTATTTTCTGAGCATTTGCCTTGCTCTATGTATATGTGTGCTTTCTAAATTCCCCTCAATACTTGTAATCACTTAGTGCCAATTTTCCCAAAGAAATTCTCCATAATATGTCTTCAGGGTCCAAGACGATCTATTGTTTTTCTCAACCATAATCTTTTCCTCCAGAAAATCTTGTTTGAGTGTTCCTTACAGTGTTCTTGTAAACAGGCCTGCCACTTGTAAGTCCATAGTGAGTTATGGGATAGAGAAGACAGAGATGAGTAACATGGCTCTGTCCTTCAGGTAGCCACCACATGGATTGTAATAGACATACATACACTCTGATTTACAAATAAGGTAGGCTCTGCTCCTTCCAGAACCAGAGACCCACACTGGAAGTCCTGAGTTATATTTCACCCACTGTGGTGTTGAGGTGGAGAAAGTGTTGCAGAAGGGCTAGAAAAAGTGCTACAATGCATTCCTACTTTGTTTAAGTTTTTATTTTTTTTTTTTGTTCAACATTCTTTTGGTTAGTGTAAACCTTTCACTATTTTCCAGAATTCTGAGAAATTTGGTTCTGACAATTTCAGCTTGTTTTTCAATATGTATGGAGGAGAACATAAATTTGGAGCTTCACTCTCTATCATCTCGCTCTTTTCAATTTCAAACTGTTGAACTTCTAATATTAAGCATTAGTAAAACCTACATACTCAATTCAAACAAGCACCTGCAACACCTGCCATATACATATATGGGTAATGATAAATTTATCTCAAATAGTCTTCCTCATGATAAGGAGTGCTACTTATATCAACAGAAGCTGCAGGACTTAATGCCTACTAAAAGCAAGTCCATCATAGCATGCCTTCCTACTCTAGCCTTCTCTGTCTCAGAGTCCAAGTTCTGTGGAGGCTGAAGTTCTCACAAGTGGCCCATAAGAATTTATCTGGAAAATCATAGATAACTGCTTCATTGACAAAAAAGACATGATATATTTCCCCACTATTGTGTTGGCTTCTCTATGAGATCAGCATCTACTCACCTTGGGTTGAGCCTCAGAATACCTCCAGCCAGAGGATATCCATGGTCAGTGCCCAGATCCTGGAACAACAGTGGCTGGGCTAATGGCTTGATGAACTAGAAAACATGGAGAGATGTGTGGGTGCCATTGAAATGTCTGCCCACCAAAGCCTCTTGTTGATTTAGGGAGAGCCAAAAGTTGTGTCAGGAAGCAGGACCTTGACCCAGACAATCAGAATGGACAATAGATCTAACAGGAGCAGGGTCCTGGAGACTCCCATTTATGAACAGTCACAACGTTTTGGTGCCTGGGTCATGGAGAATTTTGGATGGTAATGGAGTCATAGGGCCAGTGAGTTTAAGCAGCCTCTGTAATTCCAGTGGTGCCTTACAATCTATTGTAGACATTTTCTACATTTTTCACAACTATTGTGCTCACTTTGCAACATACAAGCTGAGCATAAACTTTAACCCCAGAAAATCTCAACTACCTAATGCTAGTGAATTAAGTGGAAAGAAAAGACTAAATTTTACTTTAAGGGTGAAGATTAAAAATGCTATAGAAGAAGGCATGGGAAAGATCAATGAAGGTTTCATATACAAGTAATAGTAGCAAATAATTTTATTGATTACAGGCAATTAAAATAAGGTATATACAAAAGATATCAAAACAAATGATGAAGGTTTAAATAAATAATTATATTTTTATACTATTTTCAGGCTTATTCTTCCAGCTCTTTTTATACATCCTTATTCATGTGGTTCCAGTGTCAGTATAGACTCTCTCCACTCTCTAGTGGTGACAAAGTACAGGAAACAAGAACCTGTGGTATTAAAAAGTATTCCTCTTAATGGTATTTTGGAGTAATATGGAATAACCAGATTTGATTTAATTTAAGTCTCTAGATTTCTTTAGAAAGCAAATGCAATAATTACAAATGGAAGCAAAAGACAATTGAGATCAAACTTATGTATCTAGTACAAGACTTTAAATAGTTAAATAAAATATAAAACTGAATTTTTAGCTTCTTTGAACTGATCTTGTTAAAAATTTAGGCACTCTGCTAACTTTTTGCTATTATTAAAAGTTACATATTATTTTATGTTTCTTAGAGTTGG
The DNA here is from genome assembly GCA_029593785.1 of Cabassous unicinctus. NCBI lineage: Eukaryota > Metazoa > Chordata > Mammalia > Cingulata > Chlamyphoridae > Cabassous > Cabassous unicinctus. The sequence goes on from JAQZBX010022600.1 coordinate 9,675, forward strand.
CCTATACTTCACATGCAAATAACATTCTTGATATATTTTTAACATATGACATTCATGATATACTTTTATCAGAACCTGTGCAGTGAGGTTTATTTCCCTCTGGTGTGAAAACATTGCTGTGATCTATTGAAAAAACCTTTTCATAGGATATGCCTTGTGGAAGTTGAGAACTGGTGAATAAAGAATTTGAAACAGTCCAGCCTCATTATCACCATATTTCAGTTATCCTTGGGCTCTGTGTGTTCCAATGGACACTTAATTTAAAATATTTCAAAGTACAATTTGACTTTCTAGATGATCTAACTGAATTACTAACAATTTTTTCCTTCTTATAGGATACATAAGATTATTCTCATATCATTGTATATTCCAGTTCCAGTCATGTAGGCAATTTACATTCAAAGTATAGAGACATTCCTCCTTCCCTCCCCCTGGTTTAATTATAACACTAAACAAAGAAGCTTCATGGTGTTGAGGGAAAACAATAAAGAAAACATAAAGAAGGCCTAGGGCTGGTAAGGTTTTGGAATCTGGCAAAACTTTTTTTGATGAAGTTTTTGAACAATAATCATGGGACTCATTAAGCTAACTAAACAACTAATAGCTACCATAGGGCTCATTTTCAGATTTGTGACTCCTGAGTATCCCTGTGAATTAATCATGAGGCTAATAGTAATACCCATTAATCAGATATCTGATGAAAGTAAGGATCCTTTGGGAAGCTGGGAGTCCAAAAAGTCAGTGCAATTTTGAAACTGAAGGAATCAGAAGTCCCAAAGCATTTGTAAGAAGGATGTTTCACGAAAGAAGGAAAATTATCCAGAATATATTGGAGTAATTTTAAGGCCAGATGTCAAACTTGGCTCATTGCTTGAACCAGCAGAACTTCTAATAGTTGACTTAAATACTTCTTTTTATCTGATGTTAGTCAATTATTTAAAAAAAAACATGTTAATATAACAAAGAGAGGGAAAAAAAACAACTTTCTTTTGAAAAGATAATAGTTCCCTACAGAATTCTTTCTATGAACAATCTCTGTTGTTTACATTGTTCATTAACTGAATTTAGTATATATTAATTCTTGAAGCATAAAATTTGATCTTTAATAACCAGTAACTCTGCCTTGAGTCTTCTCTTCTTAACCTTACGCCCATTTTATACTACAAGTTTGTAGTAAAAAGAATCTCCGTAATACACATTAATTTTATTGATTACATAAAAATCAAGATTTTTCACATAATTGCCATCCACTTGTCCATAAAAAATGAAAAAAGAAAAAACATTATATGACAATAAATCTGCATCCTTGGTACTTTTAAGGCTTTTACACCAAACATATTGACATACAACAATACTGTTTCATAGATGAGAAACAAAAAAAGACTTTAAAGTGTTGAAAGATTATAGGTTACAAGAGGGATAACTTGCAAAACAAGTAAGAGCAAATTTTTTTTTTGCTTAAAAGAAGAATAAATTGCAGCAATTAGTGAAGGAATAAAGGTAATTTGAAGTGGTCACACAGGACATATCAAATACACTGAGGGATATAGTCCAAATCATAAAATACTTTAAATTTGTTTACTACAGTGGTATTCAGACATAATTATCTAAATGGAACTATATAAATAGAATGCCTCCACATGCACTACCATCAGGTATATGTAATTTAGTATTCAATATATATTTAGTAATATATACACACCCTCACAAGCATACACAACATTACAGATAGAAATAGACAGAAAGATTAGATAGGTAGATAGATAGATAGATAGATAGATAGATAGATAGATAGATCTCAAAGGAAAGAAAGAAAGAAGCAAAGAAGGAAAGAAGGAAGGAGGGGAGGGAGGGAGGGAGGGAGGAAAGAAGGAAGGAAGGAAGGAAGGAAGGAAGGAAAGAAGGAAGGAAGGAACTAAATTTGACAAAACAGCTTTGCAAAACAAGAAAAATGTTTGGAGGAACAACACATGATTCAAGGCTTATAAAATTTCAGTCATCAAGACAGTGTGATATCGGTTTAGAGAGAGACAAACAGATCAATGAACTACAACAAAAAAATCCAGAAATTAACCCACAGATGGTAAATAAACACATATAAATATTTTCAACACTATTAGTCATGAGGGAAATGCACATTAATACCACAATGAGGTACCTCTATGCTTTATTAAAATGACTAAATTAAAATAGTCAGAGCATACCAAATGTTAGCAAGGATTTGGAGGACCCAAATTGCTCACGTGCAAATGGTAGGAATTCCAAATATTTTGGAAATCATTATAGCAGTTTCTTAAAATGTCAAATATATACTTACCAGATGGCCTAACCATTCCTCACCTAGGTATTTAACTAAGATAAATTAAAGTTTATATCTATGTAAATACTTGTACATAAACCTTCATAGTAACTTTATTAGCAATATCCTCAAAAGGGAAACAACCCCTCAAACTGTTCACCAGCCTGGTTCTATCAATACTACATAATCAAATGATAGTTGGTCGGCTCTGCAGGCTCTCCACGCCAGGCCCTCTGCTACCTCCCACTTGCCATCTGGAGAGGAATGGGCCCTTTTCTGTGAATTGACTACCTATAGAATTGTGACCAATTAGTGTGAAATATATGTTCAGCAAGTGTTAGGTACTATATTTCAACCAATAAATGTGAATCCTTCTGCAAAAAACAAAAACCAAAAAAAGAAAACCTACAAAAAACACAATTAACTATGTTAGCCTGGGTTTGCCTTCTCTTCAAAGTAAGGGAGATATTTCCCTTTATTTATATCTCACTCTACCTCTTCTTTTTTGCCTTTGCCCAAGAAACTCATTCAATGTACAAGTCTTCCTTTATTCTTGCAGACAAATATTCAGAGGAGAGGTACATTGTAGGTGTCAGCACACCACAACCAATAGGATATACATTCATATTTTTTTAGATAAGAAATATCTAATGAATAATTTCCTGAACTGAAGCATACAAAATATTTTTATTAACAATGTCATTAAATATTACAATTGCAGGGTGAATTAAAAAATACTTGTTGAGACATAAAATCCCAGAATTAAGGTGTGCTGTAAATAAGAAGACAGAACAGAAAATACCTTCTAACAATCTTACATTTCTTTCATAAATTGATAGGAAAGCACAATCAAACTATTCATGGTGTTGTTCATTCGTTTCTATAATCATTTTTCACAAATTTTTCAGAAACTATGTGCCATATATAATTATATACAAAAGAAGATGATATCACTGAAAAGAAGAGCTCATTGACCACATGAATAGGGCAAAAATATATAAATTGTGATGCTTGATATTAAAGGGAATTTGTAGAGTAATTACGGTAACTTGAAAATGGCGTAACTGATACTGCCTATTGTTGAGGGACACCAAATATCAAATGGTTTTCCTTATTGTAAAATTGTATATAGGAGCATATTTATTGATTCTTCTCAGTACAAGCTTTACCCTGGTATGTGTGGTGCTGAGCAAAATGGAAATAAGGTGATTACTTCAGATTGTGAGCACTCAGAGGGAGAAGGGTTTCAAAGTGTTAATGAAACTCATGATACGGTTAAAATTCAAAATGTTGTAATAGAAACAAATGCATTGTGTTGTGTTCTCCAGATTGTTCAATGGTGTTAATATAGAATTAAGATGGTATTTATCTGGTTGATATAGAGGTGAAAATTTGGAGGAAGAAGGAAGGGATGAGAGATTTGAAAGAGTAATGAAAACCATCTGCAGTGGGAATGAAATGAAGCCATCTTGACTGATAGATTTTTAGCAAAAGGAGTAGATTTGTAGAAGGGGCTCTGATAAGATTGAAATGTTGGTGAATAGAATTGAGAGAATAACAGGTTGATGTATAAGGAATTATAGTAAGAGAGGCTAATGTTGTTTTGGGAGATGAGGAAATTATAAGAGATGACAATATTAAACACTTGTCCTTGGAATGTGTTTCTGAAATGGAACCTACCTATAATTAAATTGATTTAACAGTTCAAAAGAGTGGCTTGTAAGACAGAGGAGTAGGATGAACTTCGAATTGAAATGAGGTATTAGTAAGAGTGAGGATAGAAAAGAATTTATTGCCGAGGGAGCCACATCTATAATAATGGGGAATTATTCATGGGTATAGATAAATGACAGAGTTGTGGGTAGAATTCAGGAGGGAAGAATCACATACCATGGGTGAAATAAAAGAGTAACAGATTCCAAGAGAATGTAGTCATCATAGGAAACTAATTGTGGAAATAGTTTCCATCAACACTTCTTCATCCACAGTCCATTGACAAAAAAATGGGTGCAATCTGGTTGTTATTTGCATTAAAGTAAATGAATTAACACAAAGTAAAACACAAAGTTTAATTCATGAAAGTTTCAGGTGACAAGGTATCACCTAGAGGGAGACAATTACAGGGTTTATAATATTAATAAATCAAAAGTAGGTGATATAAATCAGAAATAATAAAATTTCAGAAAAATCATAATTGAAGAATCTGATTACTACCATAAGTTATAAATTAATCGTTATGTTTTCTGATGACAAATAAAGAAGGAAAAATCAACATGATGCAGAAGTCACAAATTTTTTGATTGTCTCGCAAACCCTTTCCCAGATATTTTGATTGGAAGTCCAGTGAGAAGTTGGAGAGCAGAACGTTATTATAAATGTAGAATTTGATGTGTATGACTGAATACTGTTATCTTCTCTATAGAGGAAATGCATATGATCTGCTATGGTGCAGACACTTGAAAATGCAATCCACAAAATCTGGGCTCCAGTTGACTTCCCACATTAGCCAGAGCATTTGATCAAGTGAACAGCAGGACAACAAAGAAGTGATATTCAACAAAGGAAGAAAGGTTGATTGTGATTTTAGAGAGCAAAATTTATTCTACCACTGGGAAGGAAAGCTGAATAAAGGAGATCTGACAATATATATATAAACTTCAGATTGAAGGGATAATTATTCAATTAGTTTAAACATTTCTAGTAGTTCTGATTAAAAAGGATGATTGTGAAAATAAATAAATTAAAATTAAAAGTTAGCTATCACTTGCATTAATACTGTGTGCAGAGCAATCTAGTTGACTCAGTAATAAAAAATAAATACTCATTAGCTAAGATTTGTATTTCGATTTGGAAGAACTATCATTCTTTCTTGAATGATACTTAATTTTGCATGTACAGGCAGAGTAACATAAATACAAGATCTAATTGGCAAACATCTAAGACAGCAGGGAATCAGATGGTTCTTTATAACAAACACACAAGTGCACACAAAACCTTATGACCTTGTGAACAAGAGTTTTGACATTATTGGATTCCACAATTGAATATTTTTCTACTCTAGATCTATTGGGAAGAAAGACAGGAGAACTCTAATGGTCATCTGTGATTTGTTCTTCTGGAATTGTCCTACTCAGCAAAGCAGCAATGATTCCTGCCTCTGTTCTTCTTCTGTATGTTCTTGGTCACCATATCAGAGATCATGCTCATCATCTTAGCCATCTTAACCATCTTAGCAATTGGCTCATCTACATTACCCCATGCATTTCTTACATAGAGTATTGGTCTTTATGGACATCTATTATAATTCCTACACAGTCCCTCAAATGGTCATGAACACCTTGACAGATACCAAGACCATTTCTTTTTCAGGTTTCATCTCCCAGCTCGTCTTCATTCCTTTTGTGAATATGGACAGACTACATCTCTGAGTGATGGCCTATGATAGACACACAATTATCCACCACCCATCACATTACACATCTATAATGAATCCTCTCTGTGTTGATCTAGTGGCTGGACTCTGGATTGTGACCTGTCTTCATGCCCTCCTACATACTGTCATAATGCCTTGTCTCTCTTTTTGTGCTTCCAATATTTTCCATCATTTCTTCTGTGATCTCAACTCAAAGCTGCAGCTCTCCTGCTTTGATTTTTCCTTCAGCATGATGAGCTATACTGTAGAAGATCTATTGGTTCTCACCACTTTTATCTGCAGCCTCATATCTTATGTGCTTTTCTTCTCCACCATTCTCAAGGTCATTTCTACTCGGGAAACAGAGAGCCTTTTCCACCTGTGGCAGCCTCCTGTCAGTGGTGGTGTTGTACTATGGTACAGCCAATGCTGTCTACTTTAGCCCTTCCTCTGTACACCTGTAAGAATGATGTCTTTTTAAAATTCATGTATAATGTGGTTATTCAGATGCTCAATTGTTTTCTTTACAGACTATGGATAGGGGTATGACGAGAAGACTCTATAAAATGCTTTGCAAATGCACAGTTTTCATGTGCAGTAAGGACCACAATGAGTGATTTTAACAATAGTAGTTTGGTAATAGAAAAAGTATATCCCTAGGGGACAATACTGACAACAATATGTCCAAACAAATGATTTGTTAAAATTTCCTTTATTTTGACACTTAAAAAAAAAAAATTTCCTTTATGGTGCAAAATGTGGTATACATTTTGTTGTTTCATCGTATTTAATCTTTTGAATTCTTTCATGAGATAAAATTATTAAACACATTTTACACATATGGAAAATAAATCTTAAGTCAATTATATAGCATGCATATGGCCTATACCTTTTAATTAAAATACTGGTTCCAACTTAAGTATGAATGCATGGTGGTTATGAGATGGATTTCTTTTCCATAATTTTCTCAAATGTTATACATTAAGATAGATATCCCTAATGTTTGTACTTTTGAATTCAGATTTTGAATTAAAGAGACATGGAGTTAAATATTAGCTACAAAACTTGGTGTAATAGTGAGATCTTCTAATTTTAACATTTAATTTTCTTAAAAATATTCCAATAATTTATTCAAGGTTTAAGGAATGCTTGCATTCTTCCAATTCTTTTACACGTTAAACATAGCCAGTCATTTAATTTTCTTTTCTCATGAACATGTCTTGCTTCATCCTTATTATCTGTAAAAGAGAGTGACAAATACCCCTCATAATCTTTCTCTTAAACATCTTCACAGTGAAGGTTCCTGCCAATATCCCATTATTGAGATGTTCTGAATATATACCATATTTGATTAATAGATCACATTCTTAGTATATTTTTCAGATACAGAAGGATGTTTTCTTTCAATTTTGTTAAACAAATTATTTCTGACCAAAGGAAAACATTAACTCCTTTGAGAGAAACATTATCTACAAAATCCATGGGTTTTGCTCAACCTATTGATCTGACAGGAAATCAATAAATAATGTTAAAAAATATTTATATTGAGGTTATTCAAGCTCATAAAGTTCAAGTAGGATATTGACTTCTTAATCCAATATGGTCTTTTATTCATCCATTTAATTTTCTTTCTATAATAACAACATGAGAATCAGTAAAGGTCCTATTTTCTTTTTATTTCTACTCTTAAAATCTCATCCTAGGAACATCGTAAATAACTGCTTGAATAAACACATGTGCATATACACAGTTAAACACAAACACACACACAAACACAGACACACATACCATCACAAAGAAATGTCAATATGTACAGGCATTGTGAGATACATATCTACTTAGGAAAAAAAATGGTTCTTCCAACCATACAATATAGTTGACAAATATATTTTAACGTTTGTGATATCTTTACCTAATTCAACTGTTAAATAATAAAACAGACACCCGTGTTTAAAAAAATAATAATAAATGCCATTTGGAGATAATTTGTTACTTGAATTTAATCCAACAACAAATGAATATTCAATTTATATGTATGCATTTCAAAGGTCATCTGTTAAAAGTTTGATTCATTACTTTAATCCCTTAACCTCAGGCTGGTGTGAAAAAAGTGTTTCAGGTTACTGGTTAAATTGTAGGAAATTACTCCAGGTTTGGTGATGGTTATATTAAGCTCTGATATATTATACAGATTAGTCTTTGGACTGCACTCTCTATTATTTTGTGCCATCAAACATTGTGATGGTCCTTATATCAAGGGAGGAGCATTATGTTCCTCTGAATTCTTACTGTAATTTATTCCTTTTTTGAATTATTCCAAAATATCTATGTTCATTTTCATTGCTTCATGAGAGTTTTAAATCCTTCACTCAATTGTGTATATTATGATTAAATCTCAAATTAATAGCTCCTAAGTACCACAATAATGATGTAACTTTAATAATTTTACTTCTTTGTTCAATAAGTAGCTATGCAGAATGAAACAACTATATGTGTATCTTCCCTTGAACATATTTCACAAATGTTCACTGCTCTCATGATGAAATTCAGTAAAAATGAAGTGATGTATCATTTTGGAATCTGTAAGATATCAGATTCTATCATTCGCTCAACAACAAATTAAACTAATTTCTTTCTAACATATTGTGACCTCAGTCTTACCCCCCCACCCAGGTTTTTGATTTGTGTAAATAAATTGGGCAATAATTAAGCTGGAAATATTTTTTGCAAGGGATGAAGGTACAGAAATCTCTGCCATACACTTTTGTGTTCCTTCATAGACCTCATCAGGGACAGTAGAGTTGAATTGAAAATAAAATTTCACTTGGGGTTATGAATCCATGGCTTCTAAATTCATTCAGTGTGCTTCAAATCTGCCACAGAATTCATAAATTAAGTTTTCTACTAAGAAAGGAAATTAAATTCAAAAGACTCAAAGAATGTTTGCCTATATCACATTTTACTAGACACTAAAATAATACAGGCTAATGTGAGAAACAGGCAGGGCATGAAATCTGTGACCACCAATGCAGATGTCCAGGTCTTCCTTACCTTATAAGTGTGGACCATGGACCAGAATAGAAAAATGATGCCCTCAATCATATGTGAGGGACATTACCTTACAAAGAGATATTTAGAGGCAGGGAACATCTCCATTTTATACTAAATTACTTATATAGCTGGAAATGACATGTATCATAGGTCATACACATGTATCCACTAATTCCATTATCATTCCCATAAGCCACATAGAGAAACCTGGTATGTACTCTTAAATACATTCCATGGATGAGAATTTCAGTTCTTTAAACTGGAAACTATAATCAGAAGATCTCATTAAAATTGCTGCAATAATATTTAGACCTGATTATTCCTCCCTGCATGTTGTTTCCTCCAGATTAGAACTATTATTCACAGGACTAGCTGGTAAATATTTTCCTTCTCAGGCACTTATAGGAGTGGGCAGATGTACATAGGTCAGTGTTAAAGATTTCAGAATATGGTATGTATTACATTTCCTCTTAACTAAACAGATAAAAGTTGAGGCAAAGACATTGTACATATTAACAGAAAAGCATTTCAGCTTTTAGAAAGTTGATAAAGATGTTTGTGTCTAAATGACACTAAAGAAAATACTCATTAGGTAAAATACACTACCCTAATATTGTCTCTCCAATTCTTAGAAAGAAAAGAAGTTGTGGTGGTTTGAACCTGTAGGTACCCCAGAAAAACAGGCTATTAAATCTTATCCCACTGATGTGACTCTGAACCCATTGTAAATAATACCTTTTCATTAGGCTACTTCATTTAAGGTGTCTTTGGACAAACCCTATCCTATCAGGATAGGTATTAATCCTAATTCTGGTGTGTAGCATAAGTGGAATGAATTCAGACACGAGAGAGAGAAAGCAACTGGTTAAAGAATAGAAGGCAATAGAACAGAAAAGGAAGCTGATTCCAGAATTGAATGGAGAGACAAGGAGAGGCCACTATGTGCCCTGCCATTTGACAAGCTATGGACCACAGGATTCATGGCATAAAGCCATAGAACACTACAGTCTTCAGGGAGAAAGCATCACCTTGATGATGCCTTGATTTGGAATTTCTTTTAGCCTCAAAATGCAAGCAAATTCCTATTTCTTAAGCCAAACCATTGCATTGGCATTTTCTTGAGCAGCCTGGGGAACTTAAACAGAGGGGTTGATAAAATAAGTTATTATCACAGGTAGAATTTGAAACTAACATTTGTTACTTTAGGTAGTTTTGGAAGCACAAATTAAAATTACCAAAATATTCTTTGTGTGTAATTCTATTATTATTGCATTAACCAAATAGTATCCGCATGAGTATGGGTATTATTTTAGAGTTCCATTATGCAAATTACATTACATTATACTGTGCATTTTTTGTTTTTGTTTTTGTTTTTATCAAACAAATGAATAAAATGATTCTGGATAATGCAAGTTTATGTCAGCATGTGTAAATCAATTTCCCATTATAATTAGGACTCCAGACTCTAACTTAATGAACAACTCTCTGTGGATTCCACTAAATATTTTTTGTCAGATAAGCTGTTCTTTTTATATTTTTATTACTTCTGGTCCCCTAATCAAAGATATTTTAGCCAACACTAGCATAGTCTTCTTCCCCCAACATATGAGAAAACATCTTCCCTGATTTCATGTTGCTGCAATGATTAGGTTGCTCTCACTTATCACTGCAGCAAAATGGTTTTCATTCCTTCCCTGATACTTGATGAATTTATTTCCTGTGATTAAAACATTGATGCTAAACTTCCAGGAAGATAGAGGATTAGAGAGTTGCAGAGCTTACTTCTCTCCAGAAAAACAGAATACAAGCAAAATCTGTCTGGAATAACTTTTCTGGGACTCAGGAAAGTAGGTGAGGACTTGGCAGTACCCAGAACAGAGAAATGAAGAAAAGGTAACTCTGTGGTGAGGATCTGTAAGTAACCAGGGCAGCTGCTGCTGCTGACACCCAACTGACACCCTTGGAACAGACAATTTTGGTTCCTCTGATCCTGGTGGGCAACTACAGATTAACAGGTCTTCACAGATCCATGTCCCCAGGAAAGGAGAGAGGGAGGGACACAGCCAACTGCTGATGCCACTTTTGGCCGGCAAATTTGGTCTGCTGGACCCACTATTTCCACACTTCCCACCTGAGTGGATCTACATCATTGCCTCCACCCAGGAGCAGCAAAGTACTGAAGATAGCCTACTTTCTCAAATACCTTCCTTATTGACCAAGAATGGTTGCTGCCAACTTGGAGCAGAAATCTTTCTTTCTCAGTCTTTGCTTTGGCTTTGCCCTCCTTGGTGTGCTTTGAGAGAATATATTCTCCCTTGGAGACTGAGCAGGGAAGATTGCTGAAGACCACCATCTGTTGGCAGGCCAGGAAAGTGTACATCAGGGAATAAAAATAAAATAGGTATTTTTGTGACTTTACTGTCACCAAGCCTTGTGGAAACTGGTCTGCACTTCACTAGTGGTTCCCAGGTCCTGTTTTGATCCATTAAACAGGTCCAATTTAAAAACCATGGAACAAGTTGAACCAAGAGTCAAAGAAGAGTTGTAGCACAAAACAACAGAATGCTAAATCCCTAGGCAAGAGAAAGAAACTGCTCATCAAAGTTACTTTACCATCATAATCAGATGCCTACACATCAGCAAAAAATTGCAAACCATACTAACAAGAGGAAAATATAACCCAGTTAGAGGAACAAATCAAAATGCCAGATGAAACAAAGGATTTGAGACAAATAATCAATGAGGTCCAAACAAATCTCCTAAATCAATTCAAGGAGTTTAAGGAAAATATGAATAAAGAAATAAAGGACATTAAGAAAATATTGGGTGAGCACAAAGAATAATTTGAATGCTTGAATAGAAAAATAAAAGAGCAATGGCAATGAACGCCACAATGGATAGATGAAAATTACATTAGATGCATACAACAACAGACTTGAAACAGCAGAAGACAGAAACAGTGAATTGAGAGAATGAGCAGCTGAAATTGAAAAGACAGATTAAATAGATAAAACAATGGGTAAAAATGAGCAGGGGTCATGGAAGTGAATGATAGCCATGAAGCTCACCAACATATGAATCATAAGAATTCCAGAAGGAGAAGGGAAGAGGGAAGTGGCAGAAACAATATTCAAGGAAATACTGGCCCCAAATTTTCCAAATCTTATGAAAGACATTAATATCCATATATAAGAAGAGTAACATACTCCAAACAGAATAAATCCACATAGATCTATTCTGCGGCACATACTTTTCAGAATGTCAAGTGGCGAAGATAAAGAGAAAATACTGAAAATCCGTTACTTAAAAGGGGTGTCCAATAAGATGTACTGTGGATTGCTCATCACAAACTGTGGAAGTGAGAAGAGAGTGTATGATATATTTTAGATACTAAATGAGAAAACCTGCCAGCCACAAAATCTTTGTCTCTCAAAATTGTCCTTCAATAATCAGAATGAGTTTTAAATATTTACATATAAACAAACTAAGAGAATTTGTGAACAAAAGGCTAGCTTTACAAGAAATACTAAAGAGAGTTCTGCAGCCTGGAAAGAAAAGACAGGAGAGAGGATTGGAGGAGAGTTTTGAAATGAAGTTTATCAGATAGGGTAACTAAAGGGGTAAAAAGATGACTAAATAAGAAGTAACTTATGAAAGCCAAATAATAAAATGGTTGAAGAAAGTAATGCCTTTACAGTAATAATATTGAATATTAAGGGATCAAAAGAAACAGACGTACAGATTGGATAAAAAATAAGAGCCATCTATTTGCTGTATACAAGAGATTTTCCTTAGATCCAATGAGACAAATAATCTGAAAGTGAAAAGTTGGGAAAAGATATTCCATGCAAACAGCAACCTAAAAAAAGCAGGAGTAGTTTTAATAATATTGGACAAAACAGACTTTAAGTGCAAAACTGTTATAAGAATAAAGAAGACAATTATATATTAATAAAACAACAATTATAATTATTTATGCACTTAATTATTGTACCCAAAAATACATGAGGTAAACACAGGCAAAAATGAAGGGAGAAATATATATCTACAATAATTGTTGGAGATTTCAATACACCACTCTCATCAATTGATAGAACATCGAGACAGAGGATCAATAAGGAAGCAGAGAACCTGAGCAACATGATAAACTTACTAGATCTAACAGACATATACAGAACATTGTACCTCAAAGCAATAGCTATACATTCTTCTCAGCTGCTCATGGATCTTTCTCCAAGATAGGCCATAAGTTGTGTCACAAAAAGTTCTCAATAAATTTAAAAGTATTATTGAAAATACATAAAGCACTTTCTCTGATCCTAATGGAATTAAGATGGAAATCAATAATAGGCAGAAAATGGAAAAATTGGCAAATATAAGGAGGTTAAATAATATACATTTAAATAATCTGTGAATCAAAGAAGAAATTGCAAAAGAAATCATGAAATATCTCGAGACAAATGAAAATGAGAACACAACATATTTAAACTGGTGGCATGCAGCGAAGGCAGTCCTAAGAGAGAAATTTACCAAAGCAAGCAGAAGGAAAGAATTAACAAAGATTAGAGCAGAAATAAATGAAATTGAGAACAAAAGAACAAAAACAAACAACAGAATCAACAAAACCAAATGCTTGTTTTTGAGAAGATGAAAAAACAATCAACTAACACCTAATCAGACTAACAAAGAAAAATAAAAAGGAAGAATATGCAAATAAATAAAATCAGAAATGAGTGGGTCATTTTTATGGACCACACAGTAAAAAAAGCATCATAAGTGGATAATATGAAAAATTATATGCCAGGAAATTAGACAAGTTAGATGAAATTGACAACTTCCTAGAAACACAGAGACTACCTACACTGACTCAACAAGAAATAAAACACATTAACTGACCAATAAAATGTTAAGAGATTGCATTAGTCATCACAAATTTCCCAACAAATAAAAGCCCAAAAAACTACTCATTTGGAAAAGTATTAATATAAATCCTGCTCAAACTCTTCCAAAAATTGGAGAAGAGGGAAAGCCACATAACTCATTTTATGAAGCCAAGATTACCCTAATGGTAAAGGCAAGTAAAGATATTAAAATAAAAGAAAATTATAGACCAATCTCTCTAATGACTATAGATGTAAAAATTCTTAAGAAAATACTTGTAAATCAAATCCAACTGCCTAGTAAAAGAATTATACACCATGATTAAGTGGGTTTTATTCCTGATGTGCAAGGGTGGTTCAACACAAGAAATTGAATTAATGCAATACACTGCATTAACAAATCAAGGGGGAAAACGACATGATTATCTCTATTGACTCAGAAAAGGCATCTGATAAAATTCAGCATCCTTTCTTGATAAATCTGAGCTCTTATCACTTTTTAAGTGTTCTTCATTAAACACTAGTACTATGATATGTTTAATCCACTACATGTGACTCGAGAGTATCTGCTCACTCAGATCAGCTCTTATGTTTAGGAGCTTTGGTTCTTCCACCAAGAGCACACAGGACTTATTCCTAAGACATTATCACATACAGAACCTGACTAAGAAGGAGAGGCACATAGAAAAGAAAACATTGATCTACATTTTCCAACTTTGGGCTCATCCTGGAGACCTCTTAAGGACAATCTAGGCAGGTTTGATTCTGGAAATATCCTGGTTCCAGTGGGTTACAAGGAAAGACTGCAGAAATAATTAGGAACAGGGACATCTCTACATGAATAAGAAATGGTGGGGCCCTAGGGAAATAGTATACCAAAGACATTACAATAAATATGTTCTGAATTTGCTCTTTACTATATGTATCAAGGCATGTCAATTAAGTAATATGATCTGGTAAAACAGCATTAAGTAAAATGGGCTTATGAGTAGGAATACAAAAAATGGCATGTGAAATCATTTGATAGTATATAATACATATAAAATAATTGAAAACATTTTCTGATTTATATTGAAAGAAATATTTGCATGACACTTCCACTGCAATTAAAATGTGCTAACATTTGTTGAAACTTGACGGATTCATTTGATCTTGGGCAAGTTTGTCAATTTTTCTGTGTTTCAGTTCCTGTTCTAAAAAATATGCATATTACCTTATAGGGTTGTTAGGAGGATAAATTTAGTCACTGAAAAAGGGACATGGGGGAGAGATGAGTATTTTGTCAAATGGGAATAACTTTTTTACATTTAAATGCCCATGGAAGCAATCTAAAGCTACATAAGAGTGAGGGAATGGGGGGAGAGATAGAGAGAAATGAAGAATGAAGAAGTAGAGAAGAAGAGAAGGAGGCAGAGGAGAAGGGGAAGAGGAAGAAGATGAGGAGGAGAAGGAAGAGGAGAACTGAAGGGCAGAGGAGAAGAGGCAGAGGAGAGGAGAAGAGAGGACAGGCAAAAATACAGGAGAGCAGGGTGTGTAATATATACAGATAACTTATTGAGAGTAATTTCTCACCTTCATTCTTTCTAATAGATTGTAATTTTGTTCCATTGTCAGGTGGCAATATATTTGAGCAAATTTTGGTCCACCTCAAGCTATAGGTATGAATATCTATTAGGCTTAACTAATTATGTTCATGTTATTTCCCTTCACAGTGATTGATCTAGGGATAGGCAAGTGACACAATTATAGGCAATTACATAAGAGAGAAAAATGATGGAAGTGCATGAATATGCTTCTCTGTTCTTAAATAGAGAGTCATGAAGACAACTTTCTCTTTTCTGAACAATGCCTTCTTCAAGGAATGTTGGAATTGTCACCAACGGAGACCAGTGAGTTTTTGGATGGAAAACTTTTGGATTGTCACAGCTAACAACGTATACAAATTTTGAAAGGTCCTTGCTAGACTGTTTTTGAATTTTATGTGAAACTACTTTTATTACTGAAGGACATAATATTATTTTGAGAACTGAAATACCCATATATCTTGGATTATAACATAATCATCCAGCAAGTAGGGAAATGAACAGAATTCCCTTATTAAATCTTATAGAATTGATAAATCAAGTACATTTAAAACAGGGAACCCATTGCGTAGAGAAACCAGTGGCCACAGTTCATTTGTGCCCTTTTTAAATTCCCCTAAGGAGTTTTCTAACCCTTAGCTGAATGAGTACCTCGACAATGATCAGTTATTGGAGGATGCCTAACAAGCAGCATAGTTTATAGATGGTGGCTCAAGAGGACAGGTTTAGCACTTAATCTCGAAGAAGAAGCAGAGACAGCAGTAGTTAACTCAATGGGCAAAATTAAGAGAAGTGTTCCATGTGGTATCACAGGAAATGGATGATATGATATGGTGTAGATTTTACCCCTCCTTCAGCAGTAACCAATATGGCTGTATAAAAGATTTTTAGATTATGGAAATATAAAAGGAATCCTGGTTGAAGTGTCCAGTGAAAGGTCTGGGTAAATATTCATTCAAATGATAAGAAGGAGAAGAAACTGTAACTGCTGATAAAAAAGGAAGCCAATAAATGAATAATGTAATAGAAAAATGTAATATTACTTTGGTGCCTCAGGAAAGAGTGTAGTGGTTTGAAGCTCTGTGTACCCCAGAAACACATGTCTTTAAATTCCATCCATTCCTGTGGGTATGGACCCATTTTAAGTAGGACTTTTGATGAGGCTACCTCAGTTAAGGTGAGACCCACCTCTTTTACCTTGGGTCTTAATCCCTAACTGGAGTGCTTTAAAAATGGAATGAATACAGACAGAGAGAGAAAGCCACAGAAAGAGAACCTGAGATCAGTGAAACCTGAAAGAGAAGGGAGAAACCAGAAGATGCTGCCATGTGCCTTGCCATGTGGCAGAGAAGCCATGGATTGCCAGCAGCTGGTCTTTTAGACAAAAGTATCACAATGATGATGCCTTGATATGGACATTTTCTCTGCATCAAATCTATAAGCTAATCAATTTCCATTGTTCAAACAGAACAATGCTATAGGCTTTAAGCAGCCTAGGAAACTAAAACAGACGATAAGAGTTAGAGAAAAATATTATTACAGTTATATTTATAGATGTCAATGAGTGAAACTATTCTCCCACAGAAGGCTCCCCCCGAAGTGCTGCTGAAGGCACAGGATGGGCCCCTTGGATTAAAGAAGTATTCTTTCTGGAGACATCTATGGATTGTACCCTAATTATTCAAAAAACACCTTGTGGGTGAAGACTTTGAATAATTCTAATTTTTCTTTGACTTTTAGTTTTCATTTTACAGTTATGTCCATTATAGAAGATATTTTTTGAGAGAACATCTAGGAAATAGTACTACCTGAATGCATACAAAAGACTTCATTAGACAGATTGCCAGGTCACTGTGCAAATTTTAGCCTAGGTGAAAGCATGTTGAGAAATTGGCTATGAATATATGGATATAAGCTATTTGCTGCATGCCTGACTTGTCATATAATTTTATGCTTATTAATCATAGTTTTTACTTTGAGGGCAATAATCAAAGTAAAGAATACCTGGGAAGAGAAACCAATCTCATTTTATGATTCATTGGTGGGCTCATATACTTATCTTCAATGTTTGATGATGGTATCATGGAAAGCTCTTTGGCACACTCAAAGTAAGTGTTGGGAAACAATACCTATATGAAATTATCTTGGGTAATTCAACATTTTGTAGTTAAAATATATATTTGACTTGCACTTGAGCAATGCATATTCAGAGACAACATGCTTGATGGATAGATTATCATTGGCTAAAACAGTACATTATACCCCTCATAATGTTGGCACAGTCCTAGGAATTCAAGCAGAATTTGCTTTTCTGAGGAGAACCATACTGAGGGAAAGGACTTATTGACCCTTCTTGGGTACTTAGAAGGAATAGTATTTTGTAGGAGGAAGTAAAATTTGGCAAGCAACCTGGACAAATATGATAGTTGTAGAAAAATGGAGAAAACAATCTTGATAACATAAATACAGGATGCCAGGAAGCAAAGATGGAAAATGTCAAGCACATTAATCCAAGAGGAGTTGTGAAGTATGCTCCTTAAATGGACTCATAGGTAACTCAAAGTCAATGGCTTGTGATCTTGGCAAGAGAAGCACAGGTATGAATTTATGGGAATTTTAAAATATCGTTTTCTTGATAGAATGCACTAAGAAATGTAGTGAATAGTTTAGATGCTTTCTAACTGCTAAATTCCCACAATCAAATAAAACTGTATGTAACCCATAGTGCAATTGGTCAGAACTAGAACTCCATTAAATTTCACTAGGAATTTACTGGTTGGTGGAAGATAGTCATTATTTAAAGGTAAGGCTAATTAAGTATTCTATGTCAGTACAGCCTTTTAGTATGAAATAGGGCATAAGGCTAGGCACCAAGAAACTCAGATCCAGAATTGACTGAGACTTGGCACTGGATTTATATTACAATCCATGACAAATTGGAGAGATAGATAAAGGCCAATTTTTTCTGGAGGGTCAAGAAAATGCTATCATAATTCTAAATGACTTATTTTGCAATGATCTTAATATATTTGGTGTCATACAGTTATAATTCATAGGATTAATTTTACTGATTTCAGCAAAATATATAATACTGATATTGATAACCAAATGTGTTGGGAAATTAAATTAAATACTCCACATGGTGCTCACCCAATGAAATCAGAATGGTCAGAGAATGCACAAGTGTTAGTTAACAATCAATTAATTGTTACATTAAATCAATATAATCATATCTTTCATAAAGTTAAAATTACAGTGGTGAGAGGAAAGAAAATAGTTTTACAATTTGTGTAGCATTAAGAACTAGCATGTGCTGGAATATTTGACAAACTGAAATGCTTCTTTAAAACAATACCTTCATCTTATTTGATGGTACAAATTATTAGCATCTTGACACTTATCAATTTCATTTTTCCATTCTAAAATTGGTGTAAAATATGCAGGAGAAAGAATGACCATTAGGGACTTATTAAAAAGGTTTCACCGTTTTCAAAGGGTGGTCTATACAAGACAGGGTTATTTCACTTCTAAAAGGGAAAGGTCTGGGAAAACCTGGTTTTGACCCTAGACCAGGATATGAGCAGTGGGATTTTTGACGTGTTGTTTAAAGTCCAGATATTCCTTGGTAAATCTGAAGGCCAATTTTATTTTACAGTTTTCATCTGACTTAAGTGGCTTGACCAGTGGGACACAAATACCCCATTGGGAATATATGCCTTGAAGTCTCTTGAAATGAAGATTTACATGCAGACATTGGTCGTTTAACTAGAGAAAAAGCTTCCCTAGTTGTGAATAAGAAACCAGGGGTGGATGTGCCTGGATGTCTTTTGGAGCTCCAGTGATTTCTTGCACTCTTTTTCTCTTATAGCACACTATCCTTTGCCTTAAAATAAAAACCTTCCTTGATAATGTTCTTTGGAGTCTTGTAAGTCCTTTCAAATATCCAGACTCATGAAATCTTTGCAGGTGATGAGTCTATGCAAATATTTTAGGATCAGTGTGTTCAAATGAGGAGGGGAAAGAGGATGGAATTCCACAACTTTATGTCTTAATCAACTTGCACACCTTTACTTTTGCATTGCCTAATCCAGTGAACACAAGTATGGGACTAAATTTATGTGTACCCAAGGAAAGTGGTACTGATACTTAAAACATAATATCCATGCAATGAAATTTGATAATATGTATTTCTAAAATATTTTAAGGTTGGTCATACTTTACCTCATGTAACCCATTTAAGGAAAACTGTAAATATGGCCCAAGTACAAAATTATAAGGGTAATCCTGGTATTTTTTCCCATCAAATTGTAGGTTATTTGTTTGAAAATGTATACAAAGATAATTTTAACAAAGTTGCTCTTATATCCAGCAATGTTAAGATGGAGAAATACCATGATGGGAGAAAGTTGTGAGTCAAAAGTTGTACTAAATTATAAAAATGGGTATTATAGCAAAGAGAAAGTTACCCATATGTGGATGATGATTTAAAGAAGGAATTCAACCATGCTATTTCCATTACCACTCTCGAATAAGGGATTATACTCTTAGCCATCTCTCTCAGATATGTTGCTGATTAAAGCATACTCTGAGAATAATCTGCAGACCGCTTTACTCCAGAGAAGAGGAGTTGGATCTCTGATGATTTCCAAGCTCTGCCTAAAATATCAACTTGGCTTATTTGGAGAAAAGAGTTGTAGTGCCTTGAAAACTCAATTTATGAGTGGACAGCTATGGCTGGATTAGAGATTGGAGTTTATAGATCATGAGCTAAATTTAAAATTTGCTTATTTTTCAAATGACTTTTGAAAACCACTAGAAAAACCATACAGGGCATGGAGTGTTGAAAGCCACAGCTTCTGTGTTGCTACAAATCAATATGATATGTTGCTAAACTGTCTGTGTAATGGGAAGTATATTACTATTAACTGCCTGGTATGTCAGAGATTCATTTGCTCCATAGAATATAGCATATGTGAAAACAGAGGATATGCATTTAAGGAATGTAGAAATGGAACCAAGAGATAGCCTTGAAGTAGATGAACTTGGGTATGATTTAGTGATCCAACAATACAGATATTCCCCCTCTGGAGATATAAAAAGGACACTTATGGGAAGCCTTATGGAATACCCAGATGGAGCTGTATTGAGGTTAAGAAAATGTTATGCTCATGGGAATGCAATGTTTCAGGGGAAAACGTTCCTTAAATTGCAGAAACCATGAAGATCCAACTGCAGCAAAATAGCTGGTTGTTTAATCAGTGCAGATCCCACCTTGCTAGACATTCTATAAAGATTTTAGATGCTGATCATGGGGTACTGAGATAATCCAAAATGATAATCCAGGAGGCTTATACAGATCTAAAAGACTTGCTCACCCAAACAAGAATGTTAGCAAGATTTGCTCAAGAAACATTAAAACATACATAAGCAAAACCTCTGGAATGACATCCTCAAGCACTTTGAAATCTCTTAGCCATAAAAATTCATTTCTATGTATTATTTCCCCCTTTTGGTTAAGGTCTTTTTCCACATGCATAGCTAGTCAGTTCTTGTTAATAATCCCTCATTGCCAGGGAAGCTCATCCCTGGGTGTCATGTCTCATGCTGGTGGGAAAGTAGTGTGTGTATATGCTGAGTTTGGCTTATAGAGAGGCTACATTTGAGCAATAATGATGCTTTCAATAAATAACTCTTAGGCAATATATAATACTAGACTAAATTTCAATTTCAACAGAAAAAGTTCATAAGTACAATCATCAATATCACAGGCCTAGCATAATGGTCTGTCTGCTATGCACTGCCTGTGTACTCAGGGGATTCTTGCCATTATATTAGAGAATGTAGCAGGGCTCCCTAGGACAGGGAGCAAACAGCAGGGCTACCTAGTGCTCTAGAGACATCTAGACACTATAATCAGGACAGACAATCTCAGGAATTCAGCACCTTGTCAGTGGGCCTTACTTTGGAATTTATGCTCCCCAATGTAACAAAGTTAGACTCATTTATAATTTCTCTATACATGGCTCTTTTCCCACTTGTATTTTAATTTATAATTAGCACTATACTTGTTAAATATATGTCCCAGAGACTTAAATCTTTAGTCTGTTCATATGGCAGCTGAGCCCTGAATCTCAGCAAAGTTGCATCACATATCCTCTTGTTCATTTATTTATTTATTTACTTATTTTTTTAAATTTTTTATTTTTTTATATAGTGGGTAAAAATCAAAATTTTCACAATACATACCAATATTTGTAAAATGATATACAAATACCTATGCATATATGTGCATTTGTTTACATAAATGCTATTTGTTATATATATATTTTAAAGGTGCTTAGATTACCTAAATATTACTCAGAAATTACAGGGATTCCCATGTTCCCCTCCTCCCACACCTCCAACAACATTCCACACCACCATTCCTCATCCGTCTGGCACAACACCCGCAATGGATATACACACCCTGGGGTCTTGCCACAGAGCATAGACCACAGTTCACATCATAGACCACACTCTCTCCC
>JAQZBX010022601.1:0-15000 GCA_029593785.1 Cabassous unicinctus
GCTAACGAGGTCCTTGAGAGGTGAGCTTGGATTCCAACATCTCCACTGAGCCTGGGGAGTGGAATGGGGGGAAAGGAGAATTCGTGGGATATGACTTAGGGAGCCTAAGCCCCAGTCCCCAAGTAGAGCCCTGGGAGTTCAAAGGCTCCTGAGAAGCTGTGTGTCCCAGCAGAGGGGCCAGCACACTTGCTCTTAAAGCGCCACATTCAAACCCATATGCACTCTTGCAACTACTCAGTTCAGCCATAGTAGCACAAAAGCAGCCACAGGTGACATGTAAACGGATGAACATTGCTATGTTCCTATAAAACTTTATTTGCATAAACAGGCAGCAGTTTGCCCACCCCTGGTCTAAGCTTCCAGGGCTTTGAATAACCTGTGAGTTTCCCTACAGTCCAGTGTAGGGAGCAGCTTGGCAGTTGTAAAGGGCCAGCATTCAGCATGGTGGGGAAAGAAGCTGACGGAGACCCTGAGGGGGCCAAGCGGAGGCGTGCCACGCCCCACTTCTCCACCGTGTCTTGGCACCAGGTAAGCCCCAGTTGCAAACCTCAGCAAAAGAAAGGGTAACCCCAAATTGACTAAATTTCCCCAGCTTGCAGAATGGAGGCTCAAAATAGAAACTGAGTTATTTTTAAAAGTCAGCTTTATGTCTTATTCCTATGTTTCAGAAATCAGATGTTTTTCTTTTTATTTTACCTTTTTTCTTTGCAATCTGGTGTATATTTCACATTTATAGCACATCAGTAGCCACATTTCAAGGGCTCAGTAGCCACGTGTGGCTGGTGGCCGCCATATTGGACAGCTCAGCTCTAGACACAGCAATCAGTGAGTCACACCTCAGAAGGAGTTACTGTGTAGGGGGGTGCAGGCCTGGCCTGGCAGCCTGGATGGAGGTTGAGGGAAGGAAGTGAAAAAAGGCCTAGGAAGACAAAAGATCTCTTGGGCAACCTTTTGTAGGGAATTTGAATAATTCAGGTCTAAGTCAAGGTGTATGACCGTTCCAGGAAAACCTGGGTCCGGAGTTAATTCAAAAATTGAAACGTAGCAACATTTCCCAAATGTTACTCACTTCAACTAAAGGATGGATAGAATAGTAAATTAATGTTATTAGAATAATTTACAATTCATCAAGAATAATAAACAAATAGAATAACTTGCTGTTCACACATTTCCAAGAGAAACACTCATAATTTATATGTACATCACAGTACATAATTTATAATTCAATTAACTTCTATGGATAAAACTTGGAGGCTGGCCAGCTCACCCGACACTGGTGCCATGGGCAGGTTCAGTAACGGGGTGCCCTGAACCTCAGGACGGTCTAAGGCGACTGCTGCATGTTGAAGGATTGCCAACGACCTGTGTGCTTCGTTCCTAGCCCGTTGGGTTTGGGAGTTTAAGTAGCACATGGATTTTGGATACCTAGAATCTTACACCCAGCCTAAGTTTGGAAACTCAGAGTCTAGGGTGGAGTGAAGAACCCCACCAGTGGCCCTCAGAATTTGGGGGGCACTGCTGGTAACACTACACCAATGAACATAGCAAAACCGCATGCCCATGGACCAAAACAGCTGCCAACCGTCACCTCCTTTTAACTTGTACCAAACAGAGAGTGAGGTGGTCACAGATTTCTGGATACACATGAAAAGAATATTTCTAAAGTCAGATTTCTCAAGGAATTAGGTTCATGAGATGACAGTGGATGATGATGGATTTCTGTTTGGGGAGCACCTTCCTGTCTCGCCAGGTCAGAGCCATCCTTTAGAAATGCCATGTGAGTCAGATATATTTTACATTTCCTAGTAGCCTCATTTACAAAAGTAAAAATAAACAGGGTGAAATAATTTAAATAATGTTTTATTGTACCCAATATGTAAAAATTATTATTATTTCAACATGCAATCAATACAGAACATTATTAATGAGCTACCTTGTATTTTTCTGCTAAGTCTTTGAAATCTGGTGCATATTTCGCTTACAAGGCATAACTAGCCACATTTCAAGGGCTCAATAGCTTTCGAGAGCCAGGCAAGTGGCTATCATACTGGACAGGCAGCATTAGACACCCAGTGTCCACCACGGAATACTGATAAATGAGATGTGCTTTCCATCAGACATGGACAGAGCTCTCTTCCCCCTCAACCAACAGAAAGCTGCTTCAGAAAGGCATGTAAGTTCGGTGCAGTCAGCAAATTTCACTGAATGGAGACTCTTAAGATCACTGATTTAAACACGTGACATGTGTGGGGACCCTGATTCTTTTTACCCACAAACAGGGATGATGCTTAGCTGTTAAAGCAGCAGACACAGCATGACACCGCAAGCTGATCCCACGTCCTTCCACTTTTTTTTTTTTTTAAAGGAAATCGCAATCTTTAAATGCTTTCTTAAAATTGCATTCTTTTTATTCTTAGATTTGATAAATAGCATATGTGTTGGGAGGTGGGGAGCAGGAGGAGAGACAACTCATGTTTTTACAGCTGACGTGTTGCCTGAGAAAAAGTCCCAGAGCAAAACAGTTTGGCTGGAGGAGGAAAAAAAAGAATCTTATTGCATCCCCACGTTGCCTCATTTGCCCTAGCACCTCTTGCTGCCCGGATTTTCTGGCCAAGGTGAAGGAAATTACCTGAGGTCATAAACTGCCAAATAGGAGGGTGACACCAACAAAAATGACTGAAACCTGCTTTGAAAATTGTGAAATAAAAATATAGATTAGCCAGTGTGTTCAAGGGGCTACTCTTGCAGCTAAACCGAGAACTGGGTGTTGAAATGCCCCAGGACTTGGAAGTTATAATTCTTAGAATTGGTACCATTGAGGTATTCCCAGCAGCATCAGTGAATTGCCAGAGTTACTGGAGAAGTTTGGAGGGTCAGTGTGTCTTTCTCTTCTATGTGAAACAACAAAAGGTGCAGGCCATTTGGGCTAGGCTGTCTGGCTTGATTGACTAGCTGATGGATAATCTCATAAGACATTCCAAGTCAAGTGCACGGGTGTGTCTATACAACCTCAGCCAAAATGGATCGGGTCAAGCATGTTTCACCACCTGAATGATCTGCTAATTGCCAGATTGGCTCCTGAAGGCACAACCAGGACTGGTGGGCAAAATCTGCTGGAAGTAACTTTCAGTTCATTATTTGGAAAGGGCTTCTAAATAACAAGAGTTCAACCACGGTATGGATTGCTTCTGGGAGAAAAGAGCTTCAAATCAATGGGTCCAACCAAGCAGGGATTGAGCAGCTGCTTCTCAGGCCCACTGCATTGGGAAATCCTACATTCTGCAAGGTCTCTTCATTAAGGCAACATTCATTGAGAGTCTCCATGTGCCCAGTACTGGGGTCAGAGAAATGAAAAAATACTTGGATTCAGTCCTCAAAGAACTCTGAGATTCATGACTCCATCCATGGTTTGAGTTTTAAATCATGGGTTTGGAGGCCTGTAGTCCTTTCTGGGCTCCATGCTCATATAAGTCAGCCCACCCCAAGGAGACGATGAAGTAAATCATAACACTACCGCGATACGTGCCGAGGCCATGCCAGCTTCCCTGCCTGGACTCTCTCCTTCCCCTTTGTTTATTATCTTTCGAGAGCCAGGCAGGGTCTACCTCCTCCATGGCCCCTTCTTTGACAACCCAAACTGAGTTGATCTCTCAGGAGTCAAAACCATCAGGCTGCACACGTTTCATGCATTTGCAGCTTCTCAATAAGATTATAAAGTTCTTAAAAATCAGTGCAAAAGTGCTCAGCATTTACTAGATCTAGAATTATAACAGTTCCAGGTTTGCTATATGACTCTTGACCAGATATTTACTTACTGAATTGAAAAGTGTTAAGAATATTGATAAATGAAATTTATTAAAAGTAACTGGCCCCAAACAAGTTGGCCAATGAGAAAATTACTGCCTAATTCTTAGGAAACGGGTACATATGGGGAGGCAGAGGAAAAGACATCAAAATGCAGAGATCCATGTTATAGGGACACAAATATTTGTAGAATTACTAAATTAATTAATTTTGGAAACTCAATAATACATGAAATAACATTAGAAACCCAATACATACCTGGTTTTGAGGTTGCACATATTGAATACAAAAGGCTTTACTGGATAATTCAATTTTTAAAAAATCAAATCTTCATCATGTTCCCTGTCCCAAACAGAGGTTTTCTTGTTGTTTCCCAAAATGGCTATATAATAAATGGAAAGGTCTTTGATTGTCTAAGAGTTTCTTTGTGGTACTCAAGCATCCCTCAGTACCATGGGCCAATCACGTCCCTTTGAAAAGGCCAACCAAAGCAAACTTCCCCTCTGGGAAAAGCTTACCCTACTCCCACTCCCAAATGAGGGTCAACTTCAGCTGGTATTTCCAGCCTTCCTCACCTTTCTACAAATTCAATCCATGGAATAGTTTTCATTAAAAAACAAAACTCATGAAAAATGTTATGTTTCATGTTGTTTGTGTAGGAAAGATATTGAGAGTCAACTGCTACTGAATTTTATCTCTTAGAGAAATACCATATGACTTGTCCAGAGATATTTTGAAGAATCAAGCATTATTTAAGTCTTTGATTTTAAAATATAATTATTGTTTTGGTAATAGATAGTGGTGATGGTAGCACAACACTGTAAACTCAATTAACAGCATTAAAACATATATCCAAATGGGATTAAAAGAGGAAATCTTAGATTGGATATATGGTAACAGAATAAAAATTTTTTTTTTAAATCCATGGAACTACACTACACAGTGAACTCTAAGTCAAACCACGGAAAATGTTTACTAGTACAATTATAAAAATGTGCTCTCATCAATTGTAGCAAATGTTCCACACCAATGCAAAGCGTTGGCGGTGGGGTGGTGACTTGGTTTGCCACAGAGCTGCTGATGCAAAGTACCAGAAATGGGTTGGCTTTCATAACGGGAATTTCATTCAGGGTGAACACTTACAGTTCTGAGGCCATGAGATGTCCAAAGCCAGGCACCCTCAGAGATGCTTTCTCACCAGCGTCAGCTGCTGGTGACCCGGGTGTCCTGCCACTTGGCCATCAGGCATATGGCAGCGCTCGTCTGCTCAGCCTTGGGTTGCTCTTTCCATGGCTCCATGCTCTGCTGATTCCAGAATCCAGAACCTCACTCAGCCTCTCGGGACTTCTTCTCTGCCTTTCTGTAGCAGTGGGTGAAACTGGAGTCCCCTCTCTTTCTGGTTTCTCCTTTCTCGCACATGGCAGGATCAAAATGGCAGCTTTCTACCTCTGTGTGTCTCTCTCTGTGTCTCCATTCCTATAAAGGTCCAGTAAGAGGATGGAGATCCAACGTGAGTCACCCCTCTCTGATGTATTCCAGTCAAAGGGCCCCACACCCACAGGAATGAATTGGTTCAAGAAAGTAATCTTTTTCTTTTGGGAATTCAAATAAAAACTTCAAACTGTCACAGGCAGTGTACGGAATCCTGTATTTTATACCTGACTGTTCTGTAAAACCACAACTTTTCTAATAAATAAAAAATAAAAAATAAGAAAATACATAATTATTGGTGCTATGTGTTTGTGGTGGTAGACGATAGAGATAAAGGAATACAGCCCAACTAAAATTTCCAAACCTAAGTGTAATCAATAATTTTCTGTCTTACCCATAAAGCCTTGCTCAGAGAAAATTTCAACTAATAAGGTGAACAGAAATAAAGCACTCATGACAGTGATATAGAACAAACTTGGAAAAAGCAAATAGCTCCAAACAGTCAGTATAACTATAACTCTTCTTCATCAGAAACAGCCTTGCTATCATGGCTGAAAGAAAGATGGAAAAATGACCACACTTTGGTCAGCCCCTCCCCTCAAGTTGCAAACTGAGAGGGGAAGAGCGAAAAGCCTTGTGGAGTCAACTCCAAGGAGTTCTCATCCCTTTTGGCTTCTGGTACCACATTCAGTGCCCACCTTGCCCCCAACTAGACAATCTGTTTCACCTCAACAAGCCCTGCCGCAGGCACCTGGAGAGCAGCTGCCACAGAAACCTTGGTGCCCGGGGAGCGCCACTGCCGTTCCTGGCCTAGCAGCACTTTCTTTGGGGCTAAGGGATGAGGGGCGGTATCTCTGCCCCATGGACTCACGCCTTTCCCTCATGGCTTCATGCGTCCTTGGGCCGAGGCTCCCTTGTTACACACCGTTTCAGTTTACACACACACACACACACACACGCCCGCACGGCCTCTTCTGCCAAGGCTTCCTCACGGTCATGTTTATCGAAGGTTTGCTGTGTTAGAGCCTTCATTGCCAATAATTTAACACACACAACAATTCTTTGAGATGGATTCTACTATTAACCCTATTTTATAGATGACAGAACTGAGGCACAGAAAAAGATGAGTGATCTTCCCAAGTTCACGCCCCTGGGAAATACGGAGCCAGGATTTGAACCAAGCAGTCTGGCTCCAGAAGCCACACTCTGAGCCATGCTCAGAACTATCTTCCACCACTCACCTCTGACTTCTCCCAACTGGAGAGAGGAAGAAGCTGCCACAGAACTCACAGAAGCCTTGTCACTTGCCCAAGGTCACAGAGAGACGGTGAGAAATGAGCTCACCCAGCATTCATGTGCATTAGCTCTGTGCTGGGCAACGTGTGGTTATGTGGTCTGGGTTTTTGGCAGAAGACCTGGAGTGGAATACTCAGGGGACTCTGTCTGCCCAGAATCTCGCTGGGTGAGCACTGGTGAGTCTGGTACACGAAGCCACAGAGAGGTCTTCATCACTCGTCCTCTGCATTGGTGCTCAGCCTCTTCCCTTCCTCAGCCTTAAATTCCCTTGGCGAAGGAGCCGGCTCCAGCTTTGTCTTGCTGGATCAGAGCCTGTTCTTATTTTAGCCTGTTGTCCCAATGTTTTCTGTGTCTAGTGTTTATTTCTCAGATACAAGAATTGCTGAAACCTTTCTAGGTGGACTGTTGCGAGTCTGAAGTACGTCTGGGGACCATGCTGGATATAATAGCAAGACAGCAAGTCGTTTCTACAATATCTGCTGGATGCAGAGGGTAGTTTTTGTACTGAATCTGATATATCTTCTGTGCCATCTTGCAATTAAAGTGGTAAGTAATTGTCCAGTTCCAAAGTGTGGATGACACTAAAAATTACTGTAATATTTCCCTTAAAATAAAGGGGGTACCAGAACCACCTCAATTCCATGTATTTTAACATCCCCCCCACCCCCGCTCCAAAAAAAGAGGACAGGATTTATCATTTTATAAGATACCATCTGAGTCATCTTGAACCCCAGTGAATCCAAAGCTTAATTCTATGTGACACTTCTGGTGGTGCATGATATTTTTGCAAAAATAAAATCCCTTTGATTAAAATTTCACACCTAGCTGAGGACCATGAAACGCTGATTACCTGGTCCAGTCCTAGCCCAGCATTGCCAAAAGATTTACAAACCTCAGGACAACTTGAGGGGAACTTGGCCTAGGCTTCACGCTGGTGGCATCATTCAAAGCCCAAGGCATTGGGCAGGTGGCCTGTTCTCTGGCCTGTGTCAGCAGCTCTAAATTAGGCACATGCTCTTCCAACCTGCCATGAAAGTGATTGGCCGAAATAGCCAGGACCCAAAGGAACTCCGAGCAGGATGGCCGTGACGAAGGCTGAGGGCATCAGAGAAGTTCACCTTTCCTCTCCTCTGTCATTCTCCATAAGTCTGGAGGAAAAGGCAAAGCGTATTCTCTGAAAGCAGATGCTTGAGTTCCAAGTGACATTGAAAGAAATAGAAAGAATTGCAAATGCTCAGATTTGCAAACGGTGGTGTCATGAAATAGAGGCAGGGGCAATCTCCAGGGTAATGATATTATAAAACTGTTCGTGAAGCCTCAGGCTCAAACGTCTCCAGTGCCTTAACTAGCTACTGTTTTATAAAGAACATTAGATTTACATTTGCATCTTTGAGATAAAGATTTTATGTCACAAGTTCAGCCCTCTGGACAGCAAAGAACAAAACAAAACGTAAGAAATGCTGTCTGGGTTATACCAGTTATCCATGAATCCAGTTTTCGGTCTTTGATACTAGTAATTGAGGGTTTGTGGTCCAGGTCCTGTGTGACCTCACCCTCAAAAGGCTAGAGATACGTGTCTAAATTATTATTCATAATTTAAACCCTCCCCAGAGCTGTTCATGTTTTCAACTTGTACAACCTGCTTTATGCCAGCTACCTGCTATTTAAAATAGTACTTCCTCATGTTTATTCTTGAACACTTGCTAGTTTCAAGGAGGGTCATTAGTTCTCTAATTACCAAAGTTGGTGAAGGAGTTCCATGATCACTTCTTGCGATTAGGTAGATTTTAATCAAATCAGAGTCCAGCGCCTGGTGGCATGTGGAAGATAAATTGACACATGGAAAGATTCAAAGCAGGGAGGCCAGCGAGGTTACCCCAGCAATGATCCCGGGAAAATACTGGGAGGGGCTGAACTAAGCAAGTCGCTTGAGGCTTGGAGAAGAGAGGGCAGGTGGGAGCCACAGACACCCCGAAAACCATCACGATTCATTGTAAGCTCAGAAGTAGAGTCAAAACCTCTGAGACCTTTTAGAATGATTTAGGAATCCTTAGCAGAAATAATGAGTTGAGAACAAAGTAACGAGAGAAAGCAATGGATAGAATCCGAGGCAGAAAGTCTGCTAGGAAAAAATCTGGAATTTGAGCAGATTACTCTGAAAGAATGTGGTAGAAGGTCTTCCGCAAATGGAAGAGGAACATTTAAAGATTTCTGGAAGAGCCTGACCTGAGCAAGGCTATGATAAAAGAAGGGACACTCGAGAAATGACAAATCGACGAAAAGACGTGAAGTCGTGCGGAGGACGGAGGACTGGAACTAGTTTGGGAGAAGTAAGCTTTAGATGCTCCAGCAAGGCATGAAGAGGGTCCCTGGGGGCTAGGGATGCATAAGCCCACCTGACAGATGCACAGAGGTGTGACCCGCATAAGTCCCAGAAAGGAACAGAAGAGCAGAAAAAAAAAAAAAAAGCAACTGATGACTTTAAAATTAGAAAAACTATATTTGGGCTTATTATGCCCATGAGGAATACAGCCTGATGCACAATTTATGCAAATTGATAAAGCTGATTACACAAATTAGCCAATGCCTTGGCTTGTTTTTTCTCTGGTCAATAAGTCCCCTCTCCCCCCTTTTTTTTTTCTTCTTTTCATATTCAGTCTAGCACTATTGGCATTTACAGTAATCACTCTCGTTGGCTGTGGTGGCTGATCACTTGAAAACACTGAATAGTCTCTTCTCTCAGGCTCTAGGCCTGAACTTGCAGATGGCTGAAGGAGCAGAGGAGATTCCAGGAGCTGGTTCTCCTATGAGCATCATGGGTCTAACTCAACCCCACCTAGGAGCACCCCAAGGAGAGTTTCTGCTCAGATAACCTCCTAAACCACACCCAAGCTCTACTCAACAAAATGAAACGCATCATTCGTGAAACATGATGAACGTGCGTCTCAGCCAGTCCTCAGAGCCACCGTCGGAAGTAGAGTCTTTTGTAATCACACTGAAATATGAGAAACAGCCTTGGTGAAATTAGGTCACCTTTTCAAGGCCACAGAGTCAGCAGGCAATGCAACCTGGACTCAAATCCACTTCTGACTCGTTTAGCAAGGGCTGCTTATCACACAGTCAGTCCCCTTTGCTCAAGAGGCAGGGCTCACGCAGCTGAATCTTCTGGCTCAAAGGCTCACCCTCCTGTGCGCGTTTTGAGAACAGGCAGGAGGGAGACGTGGAGGGTTCCTGGAAGGGGAAGTGCAGGCTGGTGGTTGGAAGCACGGGGTCCAGGGCTTCTGCCCCTTACTAGCTGTATGGACCTTGGAGAGGGAGTTAATTCCCTAAACCGTGATTTTCTCTTCTATACAATGAGAATATTACGTTACAGTACCTTCTTCTGAATTGATATGAAGATTAAGTGAAAAAAATTTTGGAGCATGTAAAGCACAGCACCTGGCACAGAGAAATCTCCCAGTAAATCACTAGTGACAGACAGAACCCACGTACTGCTTAACTAAACACGTCTGTAGCAGCTACTGTTCACAGATCAGCTCGTGTAATCCTTATGACCAGCCACGTTTTACAGCAGAGGGATTGGAGTTTCAGAAAGGGTAAGAAAGGAGCCTGAGCCGAGAGCGCATCGAGGCAGAGCGGGGCTCACGCTCGGCAGGCTTCCCTGCGAGGCTGGCACGCTCGCCCCTCTGCCATCCCACTCAGCCTCTCACCTTACGTGGTGGCTCCTTTCCTGTTTTGTTTAGTTTCCATGTGAACTTATATGACCACCGGAAGCCAACCTTTCCTCCAGAAAATTACAGCCAAATACAAATAAAATAGAAGCCATGTTATCAACAATGATGATTCTAACAACAAACAGAAATGTGCAATGCAGATAAATATTCCCAAATAGACAGTCCTGATCTGCCAAGGACTCGTTTTATTCACCTTTCTTCTTTTGCATTTAGGGCATCCTCTTTTATGGGACACTCCGTAGCCCGTGAATGAGAACGGATAAAGTAACTAGGAAACAGAAATCCTGTTTTTTAAAGAATGGCTCTATTTTTTCCTTTCCTCTTGGACCTGCCCAATGCTCACAGTTGACTTTGATGGCTTGATAGGACCTCTTAATAGACAAAGGGCAAAGGCGGCTCCCATCCACTTGGTGGAACCAGTTTTACCACCAAGGTGTAGCTTTAATTGCTTCAGTTTGGTGTCATGTGGTTGATGATGAGTCACCAGGGCAAGGGAATAAGTCAGGAGGACTCGTTTTCGCCATAGATTTAAATAAAACTCAGCTTCCCTTTGCGTGAGTTTTTCTTCCCTAAGCATTCTCAAGCCATTAATTAAAGCCTTTTTAAAAAGCCCACCTAGTAAATAGGAATTCCATACTGCTTCTTCTCACTGTCACTACTGTTAGCAGAGGAAATTTGTTGCAATGAAACAATTGCCACATTTGGGGCATCTTTTTAAATCCCAGAAAACATAAAGAAATAAAATACTGCCTATGTGAACTACAAGAAGGAATCACTGATGAAAGGCAACAGAGCAGCAGAGACCAGTCTCAAAAGCAGGAAGGTAACCCTTTCCTATCAAACTTCGGCTTCTTCTGGGTGAGAATTTGTCTCAATGTAAACAGAGAAGAGCTGAAATAAAAGAAAGTAGGAACAAGTTACTCTGTTATAAAATTATAGCTTTGAAGAGAAAGTGAGACACCGGAATTGTATGCTAATACCGTCAGGACAATGGCGTCTGTAGAACCAGATGACTGTACTTAGAGTAACTCTGAGATCTGAAAGGGTTCACGGGAGAGGCAACAAAAAATCTGAGGAATCTTAGCTCCTAAATTACTAAGAAGCAAAAACAATGGGAAAATTGGCCAGCAGTTTATTTGGACACGTATCTTTAGCTTGGGTGGATTTAGCACAGTCCATCAGTAATAGATATTACCAGAGAAAACCCGCAAAGGTGAAAATTCTAGAGATGCCTCACCTTCTTCTTGTCCCCTGCCACTAACATGAAGATGCCAGATTTAAAGTCCTATGGAAGAGCCTTCCCACCAAGTTTTGAAGAAAGGTGATAGGCAAGGTAGGCCTGGAAGTTTAATATCTCAAGACTTCTACTGAATATTCAGAGGCAGGTCTGAAACAAGTGATCAGTGTGGCATGTGGGAGGGTCTATCTGTTCCTTTTCTTTCTTCCCACTTCCCACTGCTCAGCCCCTACACCATCTCAATTAGGTCACCAATGACCTCCGTATCCCTGGCTCCAGTGGGTCATTGCACATCTCAAAGGAAGAGTCAACCATGTGAACCAGCAGGCCACTCTCTTCCTCTGTCCTCTCTGACACCATGCCCTCCTACTATACTCTTGTCTATCTAGACACACCTCCTTAGAAGTCTCCAATCCTTTTCCATCCAAAATGTAAATTGCAGAGTTTCTCAAGGCTTGGTCCTGGAGCTTCTTACCTTCCATTCCCTTTCCCGGGGAAGCTATTGATGTCTATGGCTTCAATTACTTTCTGATCACCAATGGCTCTAACTTACACCTCCCAGGCCAGATGTGTTCCACACCTTCACTAGGTATGTCTAAAGCCAAATTCGTGATCTGTCCACGCAGCCTTGACTTCCTCCCATATTTCTGGTCTCAGCCAATTTTATCTCCATCCGCATAGCTACAGAAGCCGGAAACCTGCCTCTTACTCATTGCCCATCAACTTCATTTTCTAAATATAGCTAGGGTCTTTCTCTCCTCCATCTCCACTGCCACAGCCCTAGTCCAAGCTTCTTCTGCATCTCATCTCAAGATCTTCCTAACTGATTAGTCCTTCTCTGCCCTTGCTTTCTTCTCATCCATTCTCTCCACAGCAGTCAGGGATATTCTACTAAAATGGAAATCTAATCTGGTCAATCTGTTAAAGCCCTTCAAACTTTCTCGTTGCTCTATGCATAGAAATTCCAGTCTCTAGCGTGGCCCAAATAAAGGCTTACAATAGCGGGGCAAAGTCTAACTTTACTGCACCACCTTTACTGAATCCCTCTCAATTCTTTGCTTATACCATGCTTTCCCCCTCTTATTTGTCCAAAGGGTCATGCTCCACTTGCCTCAGGACCTTTGCACATGCCTGCATCCCTTTTCTCCTACTCACCTGTCAGGACACATTATATCTTCAATGAAGAGTTCTCTGACCTCTCAGCCTAGATCAAGTCCTCCTTGTAGATGTTCATTTAGCCTCTGTTTTCCATCTTAGCACTTATTCACATATTTATATAGACATGTACACTTAAGGTATTCAATAAACGAGTGCTCATTTTAGTGAGCACTGTGACCCAGAGTCTCTGGCCAGGCACACTGGGGAGCTAAGGGACACTGCAGGGCATCCGTGATGACTGCTGTATAGACTGATTTCATCAATGGCCCAATCCAGGGCTTCTCCGTGCCCTTCCCAGTGTGACCTCTGCAAACCATCCCATGGAGAATTAGAGTTGATTCCCCCACGTCTTGACTTTGGGCTGACCTTGAGATTGGCTTTGGCCATCAGAATGGTGAGGAAGGGACGGTGTGCCTGTTCCAAGCCTGGGCCACAAGAAGCTCATTCGTCTGGACTTCTGCTCTGGCCACGTGAGCAACCTTGGGGTAGCCTGCCAGAACGCGAGTGACACCATGACCAGAGCGGAGGCCTCCTTACCAGCCAGAGGACCCCCAGCTGACCACAGGCTCGTGCGTGAGCCCAGCCCAGCTCAGGCAGACCTGGCCCAGAACCGAGCCATCCGCTGAACTACAGACTCATAAACACAAATAGTAAATGGCTGTTATTTTAAGCCACTCAGACCGAGTGGTTTCCTAGATAGCAATGGCTCACGGATTCAGCTCTTTGAGATTTTCCCTATAATGTACACTTTATGCAAGGATAATGTATTTGAAGCCTCAAATGTTTAGCTATTAATAAATAATCCAGTGCCTTCTCCTTTGCCTTTTCATCTTCTCTGAGAGGTGAGTGTATATTTTTACAGAACAGTAGAATCATAACCAAATACAGCCCTCTGAAAGGATTACAGATGAATCCACTCCATATTACAGAAAGTGCTGAGAAATAAGCAACAACCTACCACGTACGTTTGATATGTGGTATATCAGGATATACCAGGACATTTTAGCTGACTGATGTTGGTGGGAGGGAAGGTATAATTTCTTCCCCTGTATATCCAGTGGCGTTTGGGTCTGGAGAGCCCCTGAGTGGAGCCACAAGGGATTGTAAATCTCCTGCTTTGTATCTATTTGCATCCTCAAATCTACAGAGAGATAGAGGAGCCACCAAGCAGAGAAGAGGCCAGGACACTGAGCCCCTAGTCAGTGACAATAAGTCTAACGAACGAGATTGTGGCAAGAAGCAGCAGAGCCCAAGAGAGCCTCAGCTGGTTCTGCCCTCACCCTAAGGGCCAAGGGTGAGGGGTAAATCTGGTTGCAAACACAATTTCTACTAGATGCTGTGCTGACCGAACCACTCGATTGCTGGGGTGTGTGTTGGGGTAAGTGGCTCTGAGCACGTGAGCGGAAAGAGCTAAATCACAAATTTTAGATTCGGTCAAAACGAGAGTATGAAAAAGAAAACATCAACATTTAGAAGAAAACATGGGAGGATTTCGATTGTTGTGTCAGAACAGTATTTCTTAAAATGCAAAATCTACAAATCATCAAGAATATGATTCATACATTTGACTATATTAAAATTTTAAATTTCTGTTCAGTGGAAGCCCCTCTATAGAAAACTAACAAAAGAAAATCAATGAACTGTTAGACACACACGCACATGCATAATCTAAACAAATGTCAAAGGATTA
Organism: Cabassous unicinctus; assembly: GCA_029593785.1. Classification (NCBI taxonomy): domain Eukaryota; kingdom Metazoa; phylum Chordata; class Mammalia; order Cingulata; family Chlamyphoridae; genus Cabassous; species Cabassous unicinctus. The sequence goes on from JAQZBX010022601.1 coordinate 14,351, forward strand.
ATACACAAAATCTACAACGAAACTTCTCTAAATCAACAAGAAAAAGCCAAACACCCCCATTAGAAAGTGAGTAGAGAATATTAACAAGAAATTCACAAGAGAAGAAGTTTAAATGGTCAGTGAAAACCGGAGACACTCCTCAGTCTCACTAAACGAAGTGTCTACTTTACACTCATCTTTTGGCAAAATGTTTTGTCTGATTTTATCAGATTTTGACCAGACTGTGGGAAAATACAAACAGTCATAAACTACCAATAGGTGTATAAATCTGTTGAACTACTTTCAAGAATAGTCTGGTAGGATAGCAATAACTGGTTGCAATCCAGCAATTCCATTTCTAGGAATATATTCTGGAAAAAAATATTGCACGTGTGGAAGGAAACAGGTACAGAAAAGCTTATCGCATCATTGTTTCTAAAAATAAAAAGGAAGTAATCTAAAATGCCCATCAATAAAGTATGAGCTAATTAAGTTGGTGTATATATGTACATAATTAAGTACCATATGGCAGTTAAAATAAAAGAATTTACACAATAAGTATGAATATGGCTAAATCTCTGAAAAGCATAGGCGGATTAAAAAACACAAATTGCAGATTCTTCTATATTCAAAATACTATTTAATATGATAAATATACATGTTTAATTTCA
>JAQZBX010022601.1:20000-31434 GCA_029593785.1 Cabassous unicinctus
CTGGAGAAAATGTGGTTATTGACAGAAACGATCTGTAAATATCTCTAACTTGAAAAACATGCAATAGCAAAGTTGGGCATCAAATACTATTGCATCACAGATAAGAGAATAATTCATTCTGAGGCTCAGAGGTGGAGGTAGGGTAGAGAATGGGTATACAAAGTGGAATATAAAATACTTGTCAAAAGAATTTAGATTCAGTGGGGAAGCAAAATAAATGCACATGAACGAACAGGCATGTCCCACCAGTCAGCAATGCGGTTGTCACACATCCTCGTCTCTCTCCCTTACCAAACTGTGTCATTCCTGCCACCTAAATGTCTCTTGAACTTGTCACTCCTCTCCATTTTTCCTGTGTTAATTCAGGTGCCTGCTGCCCTTGACCTGGTGTATTAGTCAGGATGGTCTAGACCAGGCAGTGATAACAAACAATCCCCAAATCCTAGCGCTTAAGGTAACAGAAGTTTCTTATTCACGCGGCATGTCCAACGTGTGCACCACGTGGAGCTCTGCTTTTCACAGTTGCTCAGGAGCCCTGGCTGATGGAAGCGCCAGATCGCCATGGACCAGATGAGCCAGGCTCTGGCTCTTGAAGTTTCCACCCAGAAGTGACGTGTAATGCCTCAGCTGACATTTCTGGCCAAAGCAAGTCACACGGCTAAACCAATATCACACAGGGCGGCAGGAAAAGGCAGCCTTGCTGTGTGACCGGGAGAGAGAAAGCTGGGAACATTTGGCCAACAGCCGAATGGCCTCTTACCACGGCACCTCCTCCAATTCAGCCTCCCCACTGACCTTTCTTCAATTCAAACCTGATTTTCTAAGCATATCCCCATGCTGATTAAAATGTTTCATGGATTATTAAAAACAACAACAACACAGCTTTAAAATATAAGCCGATTCGTGGAATATAATTCATAATCAGCAGAATATATGAAAATATTTTGTAATATCTTTTTCCCTGCTTTCAATGGCATCTCTAAATCTGTGTTCAGACATGTATAAAAGAAGAGATGAAATTAGACACGAACAAAAGAGCTTCGTGGCCACATGCATCACGTGCGTGTTGTACAAGCCCATCTCATCTGGCCCTGGTGTGTATCACACTTCCTTCCTCACTGAAGTCGTGTGCAAAGCACCAAAACAACACAACCTTTTGCCACCTCTGCATTTTGCCCTTGTTTCATCTCTTCTACCCCCTTCCTCTTGGAAGAAGGTATCTGCTAAGCCTCATCTTAAGCTCTCTGAGACGGCTTCCCTGGCATCCCAGCTGCGTCAGCGTCCTTCCTCTCCTGTGTCCCCCGCATACCTCTGTCCGGGCACCCGGCACCCGAGAGTTACTGCTTGTTAATGGAGCTTCTCCACCAGCAGACTCTGCGCTTCACGGAGGGATGGCCTGTGTCTTTTACGGAAAGTGCCTGGCATAGGATAGATATCAAGAAATGTTCATGGGGTCAATGAAGTAAAACACACACGCAATCGAGTTCTAAGCTCTGTGGAACAGATTCTAAAATCTAAAGTCTTTTGTGAGTGAATGAAATGCTAGTCTCCATCCAATAGTGTGTTCATTTTCTGTAATTTGCACATATGTGTTACAGGGCTGATATGGTGAGAATAATTAATGTGCTTTTCTCTTCTGTCTTTTTCAAGGACAGGCCCTTCACCCTAGTTGACTTGGGGTCTCTGTCTTCTCGGGGAGAAGATTAGGAAGGCCAAACATGGTCTATAAAGAGAAAATAAGGTAATTTTCAGTTTCTGACATTCCCCTGTAAGATTTTGCAGCAAGGCAATCATCTTGCAAGCTAGGCTCTTGTATTAAGAAAAAATTGTCTAAATTTAGCATATTGAAAGACAAACCTGATAGGCTGCAGGGAAGTTCAAGCAGGAAGAAGGAAGGAGAAAGTTTGTCCCTTTCCAACATCAGGGGGTTGTGGGTGGAAGAAAAGAATCCTCGCTGATTTGTGTCTATGGCTTGACCTATGGAGGGAGAGGACAGTTAGGTAAGATTGTTAGATAATTGAGGATAATACTAAAGGCTCTTTTCATCACCACCACGCCCCCCCCTCCCCCCAACCCTCTAATTCCTATTCTGAGAGTAGGCCACTCTGCAGATTACCCTCACGAATCTGGAGCACAAGCACATCAAGGTAAAATTGGCAAGGAAGCAAGGTCACGAACGAGAATCCAACCCTTATCTTTCCTGAGCCCATGTTGTGAACATCAGACCCAGGAGTAGTTCCATTGTCTTCCGGGAGGGTCACTGTAGCCAGATGAAATGACTCTGAGCCGTGGGACGGCCAAGGGAAGGTCAAGCCAGAGCTCAGGGGGGTCCAAGGTGAGCCCAAGTCAGGTATGACTCCCCATCAGGAGCACTGTAGAAGCCAAAGAGAAGACGTGGGTGCAGCAGGTCCTGACATCAGAGGCCAAAGGACACCTGGTGGCCTGTGAGCCGGGGACATAGGACAGCCCCAGCATTCCTGAGGAGCAGCCCATGCATTCAGCCTCTTCCCCAGCATCAAGAAGGCGTGAAGCCCCACATCTCTCTCCTGATTCAGCTGGACGCTATCCTGTAGGGAAGATATTTGGAAAAATAAAGCAATTTTTAAAGAAGCAAATAAAATTATTGTATCAGTCTAAGCTTTAAGGCTAATTGGCATTTAGTTTTAATATTTTTCCCAGCTTCCAATGGATAGGTGCATGCGAAGGGCTAAGTGCTTCTTTGCTGTACATCCAGAGTTAAATGTGAAAACCCACTATACATGCCTATATGTGTTTCTATGTGTACATTTAGGAGCATGTTTATTATCCCTTAGTCCATAAAGGATGTGATAAACATCTTTCTTTAATATACCATTTGGACTTACATGACTTACAGGAGGAAAATAAATTTCAAATATATTTCAATCACATATTTTCATTCCTGTAGTCTACACAATAGTGGAACCTGGACATATTGGTTATGAAATTCACATATCTCGGGGAATTGCTCTTACAAGAAGTTGCAGCAATTTAGCTTTTGTTACTTGCCATGGAGATTGCTAGGGCTTTCCCATTTCTGGCTGCTTTCCTCTTCCAGGCACACAGGAAGATTATACTTTATCATGCCCAAGGAACCAAGCAACTATGGCCAGTGCACTGCAGGAAGCATGATAGCGTCACTTTTGGGCAGAAGAGGTGGAGTCTGACTGAGGAAGCCGTGCACTCCAGAGGCTGCATGGGTAAGATGGGCCTCCGAATCCTGTGTGGGAGGGCCCTATGGTCCTCTCCTATGTGTAACATTAATAAGACAAGAACTTTCGTTGTGTTAATCAAGGGAGATTTGGAGGATGTTTGTTATCACATCATAACCTAAACTATCCTGACTAATACACTTTATATAGTCAACATTTCTATATCCCAGATCCCCAGACTGAAAATTGAGGATAAGAATGGAGACTTAGGAGGAAAATAGTTTGAGCATGAGGACAGTAAGATACTTGAAGCTACTTAAAAGTGCAATACTAATAAAATCAACTCCCAAGTACTCACAATAAAGATAGGGTAACCCCTTGTCTGCAATGACTCACTTACCGAAGCTCAGCTGTTAACCACTACTACCATAGCTTTCTAAACTGTCAGTGCCTTTGCTTTCCTCAGCTTTACCCACCTCACCCAGATACGCAGTGTGAACTATGAAGCACTGTCATGTTCAACACGTGAACCCGCTTCAGAATGGCAAGGTGAGATCCCAAATACCGACATGTCGCTGAAATGTAACACCAGTGGAACGAAGCATGCTACGACAGTCCAGCACATTCCAAAACTCTTTTCCTGAGCAAAAACTATTTTCTTTAGTGAGCTCTGTGTAAACTATTAAGTATCTGCTCAGAACACAAAAAAATATTCTTGGGTGAACTTAAAAGCATGGAACAATCTTGAGATATGCTTTTAATTGGGGAAATGAATAAATAAAACACCCTTCAAAGAGCAATTCATGGAATTAGCAATTCCCAAGAGGCAAGAGTGAGCCGGGTGCTGCACCTGTGGCGAAGTTCCAATAGAAGTGGCCATTTCGTGGCGCCAAGCGTGGACTCTTCTGCGGCAGAGACATCATCACGATGCCTCAATAGACAGCACACTCCATAATTATGTACATAAATTCAGATCTTAGTGGTGGTATTGTTATCCTGATGGAGACACTGCACATCTTAAATCAGCAGAGGTACTGCATTTAATTTGGAAATCAAGTTTCTGTGATGATGTAGGACTGCCATGAAGAACCCCTCTTACTCTGTGGCTCCTTCAGCTCTGATAATGGACCTTCGTTTCTGGTTACCTGGAAGCTGATTAAGTTTAGGGCCCCAGAAACCATCAATAGTAAATCACTTTGTTTTTTGGTGGACCTTGGAGGTGCCTTCCTAGTGTGTTGTAATTCATTTACTCATTTATTCATTCAAAAAATATTTATGGAGTATCTATTATGTGCAGGAAGCTATCTAAGCATGGGGGGAGCCAGCAGTGAACAAAACAGTCGAAAAATGCAGACAAAGGAACATACAGGATGCTTGTGCTAAAGTGGAGCTGAGGCTCAGGAACCAGGGTGGAAGGCTGGCTCTGCCATCAACCCCCAGGATCTTAGCTTCCTCGCTGGTAAAACCAATGGCCTGCAGGGAGTGTGCAACCTAGGGCACCGTTCCAGAGGGTGTTTGAAAATATGTTGGCAGGATTTTGTTATAAGCCTAACTATGGAGTGCTATTATCATCTAGTGTCGGAGGCCAGGAATGCTAAATATCTTGTAAAACAGTACAGTCTCTCACCAGGAAGTACTGTCCCACCAAAATGCAAATGATATCCCCTTTGAGAAAGCCTGGATGGTTTCTAAGGTTCCTTCCAGCCCAAACACCATATACATTTGGAAGACTTGGCTTCTATCCCTTCTTGAAAGAAAACAAGCAGGTCTTGCCGTCTCGGAGAACACATCCAAGGAAGAGGATTCCTGATAATTCTTCGTTTCTCTTGGATCTTCTAACTGAAAGTATAAACCTAGAGCCTTGTGAAACTGAAAACTCAAGCCAAAGACACATTTTCTCATTCCAAGAACAGATTCTTCCATCGGAAAGGTGGCTGGACTTTTTTCCGCTATCTTTTTCAAAAAGGAAACACAGTAAGAGTTTCTACGACCTTGAGATGTTCTACTCACCCCAAAGGCACAAGGAGCCTACATTAGCCTGGGATTGGAGTCCATCCTGAGCAGAATTTTTGTGACTTCAGATACCAAATTGATCTTGATCCACTCCCCAGGGCTCCTGAACCACAACAGATAATGTCAGTGTTTCCTTCGTATGAACCTATTTATGGCACCCGGTATCTACAGAGCAGCTGGGTGAGGATCCAACATAGCTCCCCTTCCAAGTTGCCCTTCTTTGGAGAATCTCTTCACTTGCTCCAGCATTAACAATATTAAATGGAATCAATTGTAGAGAAGGGCTGAAAAGTTTGGGTCTCTAATTTCCAGATGATGGTGAAGCTAATTCTGCTGCCCCAGGGCCTCACTTTGAGAACCATGGGTTTAGACAAAGCTTCTTTTAAATGCTTTCTGGGTGGGCTGAGCAAATGTTAAAATTATTCTGTAGCTGTAAAATTCAGGAACTGATTCCAGAATACGACCCTTTTTTTGATGCCAAACTTTGGTGCCAAACTTTGTCAAATATTGAAACTCATAGTTCTCACTCAGGGTGGCTGATGGCCACAAATTAGTGAAAAAACAACAGTAAAAATTTCAATCAGTGGCGTCTCTACGCAACCTGATGGAGAAGCAAGTGTTAGGGATAACAGCTGGGAATTGTCTGGACATCAAACCATTTTTAAAATAGCATTTACCTACTTTTTCCTCACCCCAGCTGAATTTGCAGGATTGAGTTCAAGCCTGGCCACTGGAGGAGGGCGAACAGACCAAGCCATCCCTCCCCATCAACTGTTCTGATTCTGGCTGAATTCGACAGCGACGGTGTATCCACAAGGACATACCTTTCAGGATAGCTTGGGCCAGAAGCCACTGACCTAGGGCGACCTGAACTTCCTGAAGCAGGGACGCACGGAGTCAAACATTCAGAAGACGTGGTATGAGGACATGGGTTAGAGCCCTAACTCTGTCACTCTCTGCCAGTGATTTGAACTCTAAACCAAAGCTTCCTTATCTCCAGAATGAGCAGACAAAGACCTGCTTCAAATATTGTCCTGAGGCCCCAAAGGAGCTTCCTCTAAAAGAACAATGGAGTGCTACCCAAGGAGGGCTTTTAATACCAAAGCTCTGTCTAATGGTGAGCAATAGGGATTAGTTGTGTTCTGTTATACCTGGAAACTTCAAGCAGCAGAGGGGTCCACAAAAAAAAATTTTTTTTTTAAATTTTAAGTAGGCTAATTATATCCACATCCTTAGTAAGATATTTCATCTGATCAAAGGTCCAAATTGTTTTCAGGTCCCTGTACACTCATCTTAGTTTCTCTCATCTTCTTTTTTAATACACACGTTCACACCCTGCAGTGTTTCTAAAATCCCCAGAGTGGGCTGAGTGTCCCCTACTTGGTCAACCATTGACAATCATTGCACTATAAAAAGTAAGTGGATGGTTGGCACACGGCAGCTGAGAAAATGCATTTATGTTTTACATGATGTAGTTTTCAACTTTGAAAAAGGATAAGGTTGCAGGACTCACACTACCTGAGTTCAAGCCTTACCATAAAGCTACAGTAACCCAAACAGTGTGGTATTAGAGAAAGGATAGACATATAGATCAATGAATCAGAATAGAGAATCCAAAAACAGGACCTTTATATATATGGTGAATTGATTTTTTTAAAAAGGTGCAAAGGTGAATAATTCAATGGAGAAAGAAGAGTGTTTCCAACAGATGCTAGAGCAACAGCATATGCAAAATGCATATGCAAAAAAAACCAGACAACAAAACAATGATGGAAAGAGCCTTGATCTATAAATACCTCTTTAAAAAATGAAAAAAAAATTGCAATGTTTATAATTCCATTTCCAAATGTAAGTTCATGTCAAATATTGAATATGGTTTTGAAAGCACACTTTTTCTTTCTCCCCTTCCTCAGGTTGAAGACTGAGGTTACAGTAGAAAGAACGTGGGCTTGGGACATGGTATACAGGCTGGATTTAAGGTCATCTCTGTAACTCTCTAATAAGAGCAAGTGCCTTCCTTTCTCTTAGTCTTTCTAGCCTCATCTGTCAAAGGGCGACAGTAATGGCGTTCTTCCCCCGCCTTCCGGTGGCAGCTCTCTGTAAACCATCCAGCACCAGATCAAATGTGAATTAAGTATTGATTTCCAGCCAGCCAGCCCAGGGCCTGAAGTAAGAATCAGGCTGGCCAATGTCCACCAACTCGGAAAGCATGCCCATGCCCTGGCTTGGAGCTGGGCTGAGACCACCGTTCCTGAAGGCTTAGAAATCTGGATAAGTAGGCACCACTGGTGAGAGAGTTTTTAATGATACATATGCCCTTTAAAGCTACTTCAGTGTTAAGAAATAGGGAACTGATGGAAATAATAACTTTAGCAAAGACTGACATTTATTGGGTATTTATAATCTTGTGCTTTACACACATTATCTTATTTATTCCTCATGGTGACTTTATGAGGTGGATGCAATTATCTACTTCTCATAGATAAGAAAAATAAGCCATAGAGAAGCTAAGTGGGTTTCCCCAAATCACACAGTTAGTGTACGGTGGAGCCAGTATTTGAGTTCTGGCTCCAATTTGGCTTGCTAGTGAGAGTCAGTTTTGGTTTCTTTTTAAAATTCTTTTAAAGTGTTGTTGTAGGTGCCTGAAAGCCAGTGCAGCCCACTCTGATGGCTCTCAAGCCTTATTATTAATGTCATAAAGATACATATGTATACTTTACTTTAAAGTACCTCCCCTTTGTTACTGTTCATTTCCCCCATGCACCAGCCAAATGGTGCACCAGGCTATGTCGTTAACACTTGCATAATAACTTAAGGTCTCACAACCCCTCTATTTATCAAGCAACAATGTTACCAAAAACAACTGCACACATAACTCAAGAGGGGGGAAGCAAGAAGCCGGGGGAGAACCCGTCAATATGTTTGGAGATGTACACTAAAGAGCTGGTGGGAAGGTGTTAACTTTGTGAAGTGCATCTCTGGGGCCTTTGGAAGAAACAAGGACCGGCTGGGCCAGGGTGCAGGAGGCTGCGGACCCTTGGAATGAGGCCAAGAGTGTCGAGATGGTGCCGGTTTCAAGTTTTGCATCACCAACACGTGGCACTTTGCAGCAGCAGCTGGGAGGTAGAGAAAGCGAAGCAAGCATCCCAACATTGGAATGCACTTGCGGGAAGGAAGCTGCAGGTGTCCTGGGAGCGCTGGCTGCAGCCACTGGAAGGGCTCAGGGGGCTCCTTCCTTTCCACGCTGCTCTGGGGTGGCCCAGGTCCAGGCTGGGTGCCCCCACAGCACTGCCCAGCAGGGTCAGCAGACATGGTCACAGGTGACATGCTTCCTCACACACTCCGAGGGGACAAGCGGCAGGACAGGCGGTCAGCGCAGCAATTCAGAAAAACTCTCATCCTCAGAGTCTGCAAAATCCCGTCAGCACCGCTGAACTAATGAACCCCAAGAGTGTGCGGCGCGGGGCTTTTGGGCGGGCAGTTCTGTCAAGATGCAGAGCGGGCAGGCCTGCGGCGGGGCCTGCCTCTTCCAGGTACGGCTTCAGTGATTTTTATCTCAGCTTGGAACACAAAGTGTGTTCTGATACTCGTACTGATAAAAGCATAAAGGCTGGCGCCATCTGCCATGGCAACTATCAAGATGGCAGATGCTTTTCATCAGCTTTATCTGAACTTTGAATTAATGGGAATTCAGAGACTGTGGGTGCATTTTCAAAATAAAAAAAAAGGACATTAAAATGATCGCACTCCTCTGAATAGAACCAATTCATCAAATATCAACGTATTCTCATGGCCTTTCTCTTGTAAGAAAAATAAGAGGGATGAATCTTGCTCTGTTTTTTGGGTTTTCCTGTGTATGTACCACTCCAATTGTCCCACAGCTCCCTCCAGACCACTCCCAAGGGAGGTGGCTCTGGGGAATTCTCTTTAGAGGGACCTGTCACCTCTAAGCAGTGCTGTCTCAAAATCCCTGTCTGGAGCTGCTGCCGCAAATGGAGTTTAAATGTGCAGTCTCTGAAGGCAGGGCAATCAACAAAATAGTGTGTGAGTGTTCAGAGCCTACCACAAGTAATAAGAAAGGCATTTTTCAAATTAAAAATAAAAAAGAGAGGAGAAAAAAATAAAAGAAATCATGTCACAATAGGACTGCTTAGAACTGGGCTATACTTTTTTTTTTCCTAAATTTACAGTTTACAGCAAGTATATTTCCCCGTCATTCACTAGCAAGAGTGCTACAGGACAGAAAAGATGCTAATTACCTCCAGTCCATGAGCTTAGCTGCATTGGCTAGGAAAGCATATAGATGTATAAATATGCTGTGGTAATAGCAGGCTGAGTATACGATGCTAGTCCACATCTCTGGTTTATTATATGCTATTTTCCAGAAGGTATTTCCCCCCTTTTTTGCTTGTTAATTAAATCCATATTTTATTTATTTATCTATCTATAAAGGTATTTATTTGAGAAAGTTTACCCAGGCTTTTCCCAGAAGTAAGCTATTATGGAATTTCAAATATATGAGTAGATATATTTTGTTATACATCTTCTTATTTCTATGCTTTTAAAAATTCCTTTATATAAACCTACAAAGCATAGAAATAAGTCTATATTAAACACAGACATATAAAGATATAGAAATAAATATGTAAGAGCATAGAAAATACACTTATATAAAACAGAAATTTCTCTACACATATACACAGGTACATTTGGCCATTTATAAATGCACACATATTCTCACCTAGTTATAAAATGAAGACGATCATCAAATCAGAAAAGGACTGAACACGTGATGGACACATAAAACCATTTAAAGTCTAAAAAAAAAATCCTTGCAACTGCATAAATGACTGCCAGGAACTGTGAGGAGCCCTTTGCAAAGAACGTTTTCCACGCTGAAAAGGGGAAAAAGGGGAAAATCAAAACCAGAGAGGGTGAATAGGGAACTCATAAAGCAGCACCGTGGAAGGGCACGAGCGCTTTCATGAAAGCTGAGCCGGAGCAGTGACCTCCACCTGGATCAGGGGCTCGGGAAGACGTTGCAGAAAGCATGTCAAGCCTGCCCGTTTGGGTAGAATAACCTAACTTCAGCTAGTCACACACAGAGAGCACTGTAAAAATCCTCATTTTCCTGATCATGACCAGGTTGGCAGTGGGTTCCTACCCCACCCCACCACCACGTGATCAAGGGACTGATTTTTCTCCCTGTACTTTCTCCATACAAAGATTCACTGTCAGATATGTTTCCAATTTTTTCCCGAAAAAAAAAAAAAAGCAACATCAGCCTATACAAAAGTAGAGCGCTTTGCTGGCAATACTCTGCAGTCAATCACACACGGCATTTACAGGGGTGGAAGTCTGTACCCTGCGAAGATCCAACAAAAAGAGTTTTGCTTTAATTTTTAGCCAGTTGTCTATCTCAAAAAAAAAAAAAAAAGGTGAGGGTATGCTATATTTTAAGGAACAAAGAAACGATTCTATTTCAAACACCTTTCTATGTCCGTCAACGTCCCATTTAATGATTTATACCTTCTCTTGGGCTCAAATTTACCCTCAGCTCCATCCTTAGCCCTCAGGTGCAGGCATTGTTTGAGATAAAAGGCCAAATTCTGTGTTATTCACAAGGAAAAGCAAGCTGTAATGGATCTTTTCATTATAATAAATGAATAAATAACCTTTTAGTCCTAACAACCCAATTAGGTACTAAATAAACAAGTTTATGTTTATAAAAGGAGCAAAAAGGTAGTCATATGAAAGGAAATGCTGTTACACACTGGAAGCAAATCTCTAGCAGTCGGTCATAAATACAGATCTTATCAGAACAAGATGACCAAGAAAAGACATAGGAAGGTGCAGGGATAAGAAAGTGTCTCAAGAAAGCATATAGTACTGGCATCTGGAGAGCAGGGTTCGAATCCCAGCTTTGACAGAAGCTGTGTATTCTAAGGATGGGTTACTTATTTTCTTGGCTCGTTGAGGTCTCTTTTAAAATCAAGGTTGGATTTTAGCTATTCCTAGACTTTTTTTTTTTTTTAAAGATTTATTTATTTATTTTTATTTATTTATCCCCCCCCTTGCTGCTTGTGCTGCTGTGTCCATTCGCTGCGTGTCTTCTCTGTGTCTGCTTATCTCCCCCTTGCTGTGAGGTCTTGCCGCATCAGCCCACGGCGCCGCGCGAGCCGGCCTGCCCTCACAAGGAGGCGCCGGGAAGCGAACCCGGGGCCTCTCATATGGTAAACGGGTGCTCTATC
>JAQZBX010022602.1:16603-31633 GCA_029593785.1 Cabassous unicinctus
CCCACCCGGACCCCAAGGCTACCCAGTTGTTAAGGGGTGGGGGGGTGCATGGAGATGAAACCCACCAAAGAACGAGCCCACTCTGTGCCTCGATTTCCCCTCATCCCGCAGCTCTGCCTCTGGGCGCCCCCATCCAGCGCCTGGGAGAGTCAAGGTCCTGTCACAGCCCAGAAAGGAGGCCAGAGGTCACAGCCCTGCCCTGGAGGCTGAACTCAGAGGTGAGAGCCAGGATTCCCGGAGGCCCAAACGTCTGCGTCACCCTTCGCCGCCCCTCCCGCAGCAGGGAAGCCGGGGGTCTCCCCACTCTGGGGCAAAGCACCCCAGCTCCAGGGCGTGTGTGTCCCCATCTGCCCTTTCTGAGCCAACAGGCCTCGGGTCCGCGGGAAGGAGGAGGAGGGGAGGCGGCGCCAGCAGCCGGGGTGGAGGAATCCCCAAACCCGCTAAAAATAGCCGGGGCAATTATTCCCACACCTTCCCAAAATAGCCCGCGGCCGCCCAGGCGACCAGGGACGGGGGTGGGGCCTGAGGAAAGGGGGTCCTGGGGTAGCCCCCAAAGCGGCTCCTTCTCCCCAGCAGCCAGGACCGCCTGTGAACAGGGGCGCAGGCTGCAGACCCCGGGATCCGTGGGGTGGGATGGCCCGGGGGGAGGGCGAAAGGCCCTGGAAAGGGGAGCCCCGCTGCCCCCTCCCCCAGGCCCTGGCCCAGGAGCTGCTGACCCGGGAACTGGGAGGGTCCCGGAGCCACCCGGGCTAAAAATAGCTCTCTCCTCTTCCCAGGCTATTTTTAGAGTCCACTCGCCTTGGCGTCAGCGCAAAGGAAGCCCGTGGGCACACCCCAGCTGCCAGCTTCCGCGGGGCCGGGGCTGGGGCGACAGCCGCGGAGTGCTGGGCGGCGCCGGGGCAGCCACAGGCCCTCTCTGAGCGCGCCTGCAGCGAAGAGACAGAGAAGGAGCCTCGTGGGCGGGGAGGGGGCGGCCTGGACCCCGGGGGGAGCACGTGGGCAGCGCCCGGGCCTCGGTGTTGTCATCTGTGAAATGGGGACATCCGCGGCACCCGGGTCACCGGCCAATTCCAGTGCCCGGCGGGGCACGTCCCAAGCGCTCTCTGCCAGTGCCGGCGCCTGGGGTCGCGCGGAGGTCTCGAGTGCCCCCCTTTCCGCCCACCGGGCCCCGCCACCCCCCACCCTAGGCCGGCCCCAGAAACGCAGGGGCTGACGTCATCCCAGCCCCGGGCCAGCCTCCCCGCGCCCGCGACCCTGAGCCAGGGAATCCCGGCGCCCCGCGGCTGGAAACCCGTGACGCCGGCGCCCGCCGCCGCAGGTCTTCCGCACAGCCCCGAGGCGGGGCGCCGCCCCGTGTGCGCATGCGTGCTGGCCTTCCCCACGCGTGCAGACGCCACCGACCCACGCGCGCGCCGATCCAAAGGGCCCCTGCGGGCATCTGCGCCCTTGCACGGCCGGGTTTGCACCCCTGCTGTGTGCAAGTCATTTGCACGTGTGTGCAAGCCCCCGGGCCACGGTCCCGCGTGGAATGCGCGGTGGGCCTGTGCCCACGGCCCTCGCTGCACCAGCGGGGTAGGGAGCCCCGGGCCTGCCCCTCCAGGTCCCGGGTGGAAGATCTCGGGCCGAAACCCGCTCCCCCCCACCCGGCCTGTGGGCGTGGGGCCGCGGCGATGACTCGCGGCCTGTTCACTGTCTCCCCAAGCAGTCTGGGAGCTAATTACTGTCAGGACCAGACGGGCTGGCTGCAAGGATGAACAAATCGCCGTGTGTCTGCAGCCCGTCCGGGTTTGCAGGCCCCACGGGGTGTCTGCTCCGGGGGGGTGTGGGACCTGATGAGCCCTGGGTGGGGTGCCTGGGGGACTGCGGGTGTGTGCGTGGGTCCCTGCGGGCCTCTTTTGCGGAACATCTGCATGTGATCTGTGGGAGCCTCTGGTTCCCTCCTGTCCAACGTAGAGCTAATAATAATGCTTACTTCATAGGGTTTTCCCCCTTAAACTTTTTTTTTATTTTGAAATCATTTCACACTTACAGGACAGTTGCAAAAATAATACAAACCCATTCCGGGAACTCCAACGTGCCCCCATAGCCGAATCCACCAATATTAACATCTGGCCACATTCGCCATCTCCTTCTATCAATATCTGGTTGTCTGTCTATGGATTTTCAAATCATCTGGGAGTAGACTGTACACACCCTGCCCCTTGAACTTCCCTGTACATTTCCTAAGTACAAGGACGCTCATTTATGTAACCACCCCAAGTGGAGCTATCAAGTTCAAGGACTTCAGCATTGCTACAAAGCTGACAGTCTCGATTGCAGCGTTTCCATGTGTCCCTACAAACGTCCTTTTGGGCTGCTTCTCCTCCTCGATTCCATCCGGCCCAGGATCGTGTACTGCATTTAATTGTCCTCGTCCCTTTAGTTACTCTGTCTTTTTTTTTTTTTTAATTGTGGAAAGGTATATAACAAACTCTGCCACCTGGACCCTCCCAAGCACGCCATTCAGTGCAGCTGAGCTCATCCAGAAGGTCTTGGGACCATCACCACCATCCACTGCCAGATCACCCCAGACAGAAGCCCCAACCCCCACCCCTGGTGACCTCTACTCTACTTTCTGTTTCATGAATTTGCATGCTCTAGCTATTTCATAGAAGTGCATTCCTCCAACACCTGCCCCCTTGTGTGGGCTGCTTGCAGTCAGCATGATGTCCTCAAGGTCCATCCTTGCAGGAACCAGAAGGTCATTGCCTGTGAAGCCTAGCAATCCATTGTCTGGTGGACCCCATTCCGTTCCTCCATCATCTGCTGATGGACACTTGCGTTGCCTCCACCCTTTGGCGATGGCGAATGAACCTCACAAGGTTTGCGGGAACAAATGAATTAAGGCTGCAAGTTGTTTACTCACCGTAAGACCCAGGAATCCAAGAAAGATGGAAACTTACACCCCTCAAAGACCTGCAGGAGGATGTTCAGAGCAATTTTATGCCTCTCTGCCCCCCCCCCAAGCTGGAAACAACCCAAGTGTCTGTGGATAGGTGATTAGGTAACTGCTGTCCCCTCCGCACAGCAGTAAAAAGATGCAAACTAGCCTTGAAAACATGATGCTGAGGGACAGAAGTCAAACACTTAAGGCCACCTATTGCCTCATTCCATTTAGATGAAATGTCCAGAAGACTCGTGGTTGCCAGGAGCTGCGAGACAGCGTGCGGGGGTGACTGCTAAGGGGCACGGGGTCTCTTTTGGAGGTGATGAAAACGTCCTGGAATTAGCTCCTGGTGATGGTTGCACAATCTTTCGAGTACACTCAAAACCACTGCAGTGTAGACTTGAAAAGGGCGAATTTTACGGTCTGTGAATTCTATCTCAGTTGTTTTGGGTTTTTTTTAAAGAAAGGAATGAACTACTGATACATACACCAAGCGTGGTAGGAGCAGACCCAAAAGGCTACAAAACTGTGTGAATCCGTTTTTGGGGACCAAGAACAGATCACCGGCTGCCCGGAGCTGGCCGTGGGGGAAGGGCACAGACTTAAAAGAGGGGAGCACAGGGGGACAGTGGGGTGACGCAAACACTCCACCTGCTGAGTGTGGTCGGACGACATGGCTGAACACGTTTCTCAAAACTCCCAACGTCGCCCGCCTGAACGGTGTGAATTTACTGTATGTGAATTACACCTCAATTAACCCAGCTTAAAAAATAATAATAATAGATGTAAGGTGTGTAGAGAAATGCCCGGCATATCACAAGAGCACAAGCCAGAAGAGCATTCGTCGTCGTTGTGTGCCCGTGGAACAAGATCCCCGGATTTGGGGCTTGGATATCTGGACATCTGGGTCCCCCTGGGCACGCCTGGGCTTCCCTCTCCAATACACACACCTGTACACACATATATACACACAAACACTTGTGAACACAGAGACACACCCAAAAATACATGTGCATACAGACTCATGCGTGTGTTCATATATGCGTGTGTGTATACATATAGATGCACAGAAAACATGCATGCAATTGTACACACACAAATGCAAGTGTGGCACACACTGACACACAAACATGCACAGACGCACACCTACACAAATGCCCACAGACACTCAAATTTACACACACCATACACACCTACCCAGAGGGACACACAAAAACCTACGTGCCTGAAGTCCCAGCAGATGCACAGAAAACACACGTGCCCTCAATTACAAACACGCATACCCGTGAACACACAAATGCACGTGTGGCACACACACACACCTCCATGCATGCACTCAGTTTTGCCCACTAACATACAGCAGTACCCATGCACATATGTGCAAACGCATGCACACACCCAGTCCAGCAGGGCAGGCGGGCCAGCTCCCTCCCGAGGCTGGGGGGAGGGGGCCCCACAGGAAAGGGCCTGCCCAGCCCGCGTCTGAGTGTCCCAGACTCACTCAGCGGCTGCCTGAGTGTGTCTGTCTGCCGAGGTGGGTGTCCCCGGGCCGCCCGCCCCCGCGTCTGTCTCCGGGCCACAGACAGGCTCCCCCACCCCTCGGTGGACCCCCCACCCTGCCGGCCCCTCCTGACCGTGGGAACCTACTGTTTTGGCTTCAGGGGCGTGAGAAGGACGAGGGTCCCCCCATCCCCGCAGGGCATCTGCTTCCTGTCACCTCCGGTCCCCACTCCACCTCCACAGGCAGACCCTCCCCCACGCTGGGCCTCAGTTTCCCCGGCTGGAAAATGGAAGGATGGCTTCCAAGGGTGCCTGGGAGCTGCTCCCTCCTGCCCAGCTCCCCCCACCCCAGCTCTGACGTCACACTCTTGGTCCTCAGCCTGGGTTTGGTTCTGTTTTGTTTTGAGGTTTTTTTTTATGTTCTCAGCAGTTTTCGTGAACCTCAGCCTGGCTTTGGCCAGCTGGTTCCCTCCCAGCCAGCCCGGCTGCACATTTTCAAGGAACTTCTGCAGGCGACGACCCAGGAGACCGCCGAGGGACCCCCTCCAAGCCCACGCGACCTCGTGTCCCAGGCCGCCGTCCCAAAGTGCCACAAACTGGTGGCACTTCAAACAACAGACATGTTATCCCTCTCCCTGCGCTGGAGGCCGCAAGTCCAAAGTCACACGTGGGCAGGGCACATTCCCTCGGGGACCTCTAGGGGAGACTGTCCTGGCCCCTTCCGGCTGGCCCACCTCCGCTGCAGCTGTGCCCCTGTGTGTCCCAATCTCCCCCTCTTCTAAGGACCCCAGCCCATGGGATCAGGCCCCCCCTCCCCCAGGATGACGTCAGCTTAACAAATCGCATCTTCAGGGACACTATTTCCAATTAAGACCACAGTCACGAGACCGGGGTGTGTGTGTGTTTTTAGGGGGCACAATTCAAGCCATACCACCAAGCACAGGCACCCCACTAGTGAAGGGAGGCCAGGAGGGGGCTGGGCAGCGCGGGAAAGCCCAGGCAGAATCGCGGGAAAAGCACAAAAACGCGTGCGTCTCCACCCGGACTCCGGTTTCTGCAGGTGAACGCATTCAAGTGGGCTCAGGTGTTCCCCAGTGAAGGTCTCAGGTGTGCACAGGTGCGTGCTCATTAGCGAAGCCAGAGGCCGGGACGGTTGTCTCGTTTACCAATGCATTCCCTCGTGCATACTAGATGCTCAATAAACATTTGCAGAATGACGCATCCGTTATTCACGCATTTGTTCATTCCACAAACCTTTACGAGCGCCCGCGACGGCAACGCCCATGGTGCATGAAAAACCTCCGGCCCCCTGGGTCCCGCGGTCGCCTAGGGTCACCCGTGGCCGGTCTGCATCGCGCGATTCACGCACAGCACGCGAGCGTGTGCTAGGTGCATAGTCCGGGGGGCGCATAGTTCGCGCCGGCGCGCGCACGCCTCTGTGCACACACGTTGGCGTGCACGGGGCGCCTGTGGCTCCGCGTGCAGGCCCGGGCAGGCGGGGACCTGGCTCCTCTCTGGCTCTGGCTGCCCGCCCCGCCCACCTGCCGAGAGTGCCCGGGGCCAGGTGGGACCAGGCGAGCCCGGAAACCTCGCCCAGCTGCTGTGCCCAGTTTCAGGGAAGCGGCCTCCTGGCGCCCTGCCCACCGCGCCCGCCTGCCCTTGCACCTGCCCCTGGGCTGCCAGGAAGGACCCAGGAAGCCCGCCGCGCCCCCTCCGCCAGCGCTGACAGCTTGCCTCCACCACCCACAGTGGAGGGGGCGGGCCACCTCCTTTCATGCCCCTCCTTTGGAGCCCCTCAAAGCTGGGACCAGAAGAGACTCGAGCAAACCAGTCTCTCTCCAGGGGGAGAGAAACCGAGACGCCCAAGGGACCCTTGGAGCCGGACTTCCCACGGCTCCAAACCCCCACCCCCGGTCAGCTTGTGGGCCTCTGCACGCAGTGGGTGTTTGCACGCTTAGGAGCTTTACACCGCGGGCATCTGAACTTAGAAGATGTTTGCACGGCCCGATGTACCCGGTGCACATCGGAACATAGGTTTGTGTCTGCACACAGTAAGGGTTTTGCCCACAGGTGGATGCTTGCAAGGATGAAGGCATTTGAAAGTATGGGGTGTCTCCGCTAATGGGTGTTTGTGAGCAGGACTGGGCCCACACACAGGGGTGTGCACGCCATCAGTGTATCTGGTCTCTCAGGTGCCTGCACACAGTGTTGCACGTATACAGGAGTCTGCACCCAGTAGGCCTTGCACACAGAGGGGGTCAGCACAGAGGGGGCATCTGCACAAAGACAAGGGACTGCACACAGTAGGTGTTTACACACAGGAGAGGGGCTGCACGTAGGAGGCCTTGCACAGAGGTGAGAATCTGCTCACAGAAGGCCTTGGATGCAGGTGGGTGCCTGCACACAGTAGGCTTCCATGCAGCCAGGGGCCTGTACACAGTGGGTCTTACACCCAGATGGGAGTTGCTTTCACATAGTGGGTCTTGGCACCTGCACGGGGGTCTGCACACAGTGGGTCTTGCCCCTGCAAGGGGGTCTGCACACAGTGGGTCTTCCACCCAGATGGAAGGTGCTTTCACACAGTGGGTTGCACCTGCAAAGGGGTCTGCACACAGTGGGTCTTCCACCCAGGTGGGAGGTGTTTTCACACAGTGGGTCTTGCATATATGCGGGGGTCTGCACACAGTGGCTCTTGCACGCACAAAGAGGTCTGCACACAGTGGCTCTTGCATGCACAAGGGGATCTGCACACGGCGGCTCTTGCACGCACAAAGGGGTCTGCACACTGGGTCTCGCTGCCTGCGGGCCAGCGCCTGCCGAACGAAGGGTGGCGGCCGCCGCCCCGTGCCGCCCCGCACGCACCCGGCCCGGCCTTCCGCGCGCCCGGCCGGGCAGGTCCGGCGGCTCCGGGGCGTGGGGCGCGCGGGGCCAGGGAGGCTATTCCGGGCGCTGGCGCGGTGCCCGGGCCTGAGCGCCAGGCCGCCCGGGGAAGGCGCCGCTCACAAAAGGAGGGTCTGTGCAGGCGGCCCGCCCTCGGCCCCGCCGCCCGCCGCCAGGGCCTGGGGGTGGGGGCTGGAGGGAGACGCCGCCAGGGCCGCCGCCGGCGCGGACCTACCCCCACCCGGTCGGGGCGGCCGCAGACACCGCGCCTGGCGGGCACCAGAGGGGGGCTGGCACCGGCGGGCACGGGAGGGGGTCGGCGGCCGGCCCTGGGGGCTCCCCGGAGCACGTGCTGCGCGCCCAGGGCGCACGGGAGGGGGCGCTGGCGAGGGCCCGGGTTCCCGGGACGCGGAAACGAGGGAGACCTGCCCCTGCCTTTCGCCCACTCGGGGATTTCTCCGTCTCTCGGGCGCCCGCCTCTGTCTCCAATTATCCCTTTTAAGGAAGGAGGAGGCCGGGACCCCAGCCTGCCGGGAGGGCGGGCGGGAGGGGCGTCTGGGGCCTGGGTCAGCGCCCCACTCCACCCCCGGTGTCTGGCGAGAGGGTGGGGTGGAGGGAAGGCGTAATAAATGGCTCTCGGGGCAGCGCGTTTTGCTCACCTCGCCACGTGGGAGGGCGATTCGACTTTCCCTTTCATGGATGGGGAAACTGAGTCACGCTTGCTGCGCTCCCCTAGCTAGGCAGCGGCAGAGAAAAGATTCAAATCCCGGGCTATGTCTCTTCCCCTCCATGCATGACCCGACCTCCCCCCCGCCAACAAACTCCCATGCAGCCATACCAGAAGTTATTTATGGAGCGCCTGCTGTATGCGTTGTGACACAAACACCGCCCACGCGCAGGCATGCACGTGATTGCAGGCGGGCGCTCCGACCTGGGGGCGCTCCCGCAGGGGGCCGCCCCTCCACGACGCCCCTCAGCCCGGCCCACCCCAGCCCCAGAGCCTGGGAACGTCCGGCTTCCGGGAGGAGGGGGTGGGGTGGGAACGAGGATGAAGGGGCAATGCAGGGAAGGGACCGGGCGGGCCTGCGCAGGGAAGCCCCCCTGCGCCTTCTCCAGATACGGTTCTTGTCTGCCGGCTGCACGGCGGCGCGTCCCTGGGGGGCAGGGGGTGTCGCTCTGGACCCCTGGAGGTGACCGCCGGGCGCTGTGGGTCCCGTGCCCTACCTGTCCGCGTGGGTGGGCTTCACTGCTCGGGGGGTGGGAGTGCAAGTCTCTGGGGCTCCTCCTTGCCCAGCTCCAGGGGCCTCATTCCCAGACTCTCCAGGTCCCCTGGCTGGCCTGGCCCGCACCCCTACCTCACCTCCCCATTGCGCCCGGTGCGCACCCCAGGACCCTGCAAAGCCAGCGGGAGGCCACGCCCTCTTGCCGGGAGGAGGGGGCAGGAGAGGAAAGTCCTGGGGGAGTCCAGCAGGTGCCAAAGACCCGGGGAGGGCGCCTCAGGCCTGAGGGCAGCACCTGGGCCTGGAGCCTGAGTTGGGCAAGGCTGGGGGCTCACCTGGCCTGGAAGGGAAAGGAGGAGGAAGAGGGACAAGGTGAGCCCTGGGAGAAAAGAGGGAAGGAATATTCCAGCAGCCGGGCCAAACAGTCCCCAGGAAGCCTCCGGATTCTTTCTGTGGCTTCCTGGTAAATGGGATGCACCACCTCCTGCTGACACAGTCACCTGGGGCGCCGTGGTACATCCTGCCTACCGAATTGGAAGGACCAGGGGCTTTCAACTGTGCCCGCTGGATTCCCTGAGGCCCTGGGGTCACGTTTAAAGAGCCTGTGGGTCTGAGCAGGCCCCTCGGCTGGGGGGGTGGGGAGGGACTAGCGGTGCACAGATGCTACCCATATCCTCTCCCACCCCAGAGGTGGCCTGTGGCCTGGGTGGGCAATCCTAGGCCTCCTGCAGCTCTTTGTCTCTTGAGTGAGGACTTTCTCAGATGGCAGGAAGGGGCCTGGACCCCATCGGGGAAGCAGGATGAGAAGTGGGGGGCGGTTCCCCAGCTCCATGGCCTCTCCAAGGTGTGGTTGTCTGCTCCATCGTCTCCCAGGGGTGGGAGGTGCAACCCCAGCTGCCCCCAACCTCCTCACATCCTCGCTGCGATTGTGTGTTCAGCTTCTGTGCGAATGTGTGCAATTACCGTGTGTGGGTTTTTATGCATTCAGCACTCACGGCACCCGTGCCGTGTGCTAGGGCCCGTGTGAGCAGTGGAAATCAGAGGGGACAAGAGAGAGGTGCTTGTGGGTGTGCACGTGTATGTGCGTGTGTGTGTCCATTGAAGGTGACCGTGGCTTCTCTCGCCCGTGTCTGCGTGTGTTTGGGCAGTTTCGATGGGCGGGGATATGTGTTTGAGTATTTTTGTGTGTGAGTGTGTCAGGCAGGTACGAACGATGGGGCATGCTTGGGCGCATGCGTGCCTGCGGTAACTGGGAGTCTCCACGTTTGCACTTGCTCAGCAGTGCGTGCACATGGACACGTGGCCACCTGTCCACGCTCCGAAGAGACAGTCCCTGGATGACCTCAGCCCATCTGGCCACAGCTGCCGCTTCCCCCAACTGCCACCTCACTACCCCAGGGGGAAGCAGAGCTGTGGGTGGGAGGGCTCACGGGGACCCTGGCTGGGGGTGCACATGAGGGGAATTCCGGCGTCAGCCACGCGTGCACGTATACAGCTGTGCTCCCAGGTATCAGCAGAGGCCTTCGTGCCTGAACACGGGGCTGTAGGGAGAGATGCAGAAGCCCAAGTTCTGGGTCACAGGTAGACACACAGGTCGTATCCGGGAAGAAAGAAGCACGTAAACTGCAGCTTGCTGACTCACATAGTAATAGCTAACTCTGGAAGGTCGCTCTTTTCCAAGGACTTTACATATTTTAATTAATAGAAGGCTCCGAGTAGCGCCCTTCTTATCTCTTCTTATCCCCATTCTATAAGGATAAGGAAAGGAGCCCAGAAAGGTGACATGTCTTGCCCAGGGTTCCAGAGCCAACTGCCTTCTGCCTGGACGGAGCTCCAGAGCTGGGTGTCGTCCCTCTACCTGGCTGAGACCCAGCACTGGCAGGCCGGCCAGTGTCCCTTGGGGACAAAACAGTCTGTCCCGGAGCAGGGACACAGAAGGTCATCGGTAGGTCAGTCTCCAGCTGTACGGGACTCGGGCTTCAGGCTTGACTCTTTCGGCCACAAACATTTATGAGGCACCAAATGCGTCCCAGGCCCTGAGCAGGTCACTAAGGGTCTGGTGGGGGGAAAAAAAAAAAAAAAAAAACCCTCTCCCAACCCACTTGGAGTTGACAGTCTAACACGGGAGACGGACAAGAAGCAAATAATTTGAGAATTAGTTTTGCAAATAATTGCAAAAATATATCATGGCAAAGTGGGGTAGGTTCCGGGAAGGGGAGGGAAGCAGGGCTGGGAGAGAAGCTTTCAGGGATGCTGCCGGAGGGCTTCCTGCAAGAGGGGGCATCCGAGATGAGAACAAAAAGATAGGTAGGCTCTAGCTCCGGGAGGGGAAGCCAGAGGGAACAGAATGTGCTCAGGCTGTAGGTAAGGGCGGGAACTCGGCATTCAAACTTTGGTACTGATACTTGTTGCAACTTCAGTGAGCCTTGAAAACATCATGCAAGTGAAAGACACATATTATCTGACTCTACTTGCATGAGATCTCCAAGTCCCTATGAAAGGAGAATAATGGTTGCCCACAGCTTGGAGGGTTAGGGCGGAATGAGGAGTGATACTAATGGGGATGGGGTTTCTTTTGGGGGCAGAAAATGTCCCCAAATTAGTGGTGATGACTGTGCAATTCTGCAACTGCACTAAACGCCACCAAGTTGTGTGTTTTTCAAAAAGGTATTTATTTCTAACGGTGGCAACATATACACACCATAAAAATCCGTTTCGCCGTTTGCAGCGGACAGTTCTCTGACGTGAAGTACATCGACGAGGGAACTTTCGCCCCTCTTTCCAGACGATTTTCATCATCCCAAAGCGAAAGTTACTCTCCTTTAGCAATAACCCCCCATTCCCCCCACCCCCCGGGAGCCTCGGATCTGCTTTCTGCCTCCTTGGATTTACCTCTTCTGGACACTTCATATAAATAGAATCATACAGCGTGTGGCCTTTTGTCAACTTCTTTGAGCATCATGGCTTCAAGGTTCACCCGGGTCATCGCGTGTGTCAGAACGTCACCCCTTTTTATAGCTGAATAAGATCCTCTGGAGGGATCTCCGCTCACCTGTCGGTGGACGCTTGGTCCACCCTTCGGCGACCGTGGATGGTGCTGCAGGGAGCGCTGGCGCACAAGCGTCCATCCGAGTCCCCGCCTTCGTTTCTTTGGGGTCTACACCTAGGAGTAGAATTACTGGGAATTACACGGGTAATTGAGTTCATTTTAGAGGGGTGAGTTTTGAGGTTTTGTGTTTTATTTTTGGTATGACATATTACAATTTTAAAAAGTGTATAAAAAGCAGAGAAGCAGATGTGGCTCAAGCGAATGGGCTCGCATCTACCATATGGGAGGTCCAGGGTTCGATTCCCGGGGCCTCCTGGTGAAGGCGAGCTGGCCCACGTGGAGAGCTGGCGCAGCAAGATGACGCAACAAAGAGACACAGAGGAGAGACAATAAGAGACGCAGCAGACCAGGGAGCTGAGGTGGCGCAAGAGACTGAGCGCCTCTCTCTCCACTCCGGAAGGTCCCAGGATCGGTTCCCGGTGCCTCCTAAAGAGAAGACAAGCAGACACAGAAGGACACACAGAGAGAGCAGACAGTGAGCACAAAACAAAGGGTGGGGGCGAGAGAAAAAAAGTGTATAAAAAGCAAAAAAGGTTCAAACTTGTAACCACTCGGGCCTCGGCTGGATCCCTGACCTTGCCCAGCCACGTGGCCTTAGGCACGTGGCCGTGCGTCTTGTGGTTCTTTCCTGTAAAAGGTGGAAAGTATACTTTCCTCCCTTGCTGGGTAGTTGCAGGGACCGAGAACGCAGGTGGCAGTCAGTTACTGTTATATCATTTCCCACGCCTGCCCAACGTCGTTGCCATCTTTTGACTGGATCACCCCTCCCCGCGAGCCTGGTCCCCCAAATCCAGGGACCTGTCATGTCCCTCCTGACATGTTGACAAGGCCACCTCCCCTTCCCCGGGTGGGGAGGGATCAGGGAAAGAGCTAGAAGCCTACAAACAGTGGAGACCCCGGTACCAGGAGCATGTGTGTATTTTGCATGCACGATGACGCGTGCATGTGCACACGCAGACACGCTTATTTGCACAGACGTGTGCTCGAGCATCCGTTCGAGCCACGAGGAGAGTGAGCTCTGAGAGGCTAAGCGGGCCGCCCAAGGTGATCAGAGGTGGAGCTGGAATTCGAACGCACTGTCTGGGAGGACGTGGGTGGAGATGAGTGTGGGGCAGTGTGTACGAGCGTTTGGGGAGAAGTGTGTGCAGCCTCCGTGCGCGTGCGAGTGTGTGCACGTGGCTCAGGTGTGTGGTGTAGGTGTGGGCAGACGGAGAGCAGGCGCTCCAGTCCCACGTGCCCAGCTGGGGATGCCTGTCCGCCTGTTACCACACGTCTCCTGCTCACCATCCAAGGCACACACTCACGGGTCCTGGCACCCAGTCCCCAGGGCTCGGAGCCCAGGGCATGACCCACAGTGGGTGACTGAGCTTCCCCTGACCTGGAGTGAACTCAAGAGGTGGCAGGCGGCTGGGGACATTGCAACCTGCCTCCTCACCCCACCCTGCTGCCCTTGCAGCTGATTCTTTGGCTGACTATTCTGCTACTCTGAACCTCAGTCTCTTCTTTGTAAAAATGGAGTGGCACCAGCATCTTCTTCCCCGGCCTGTGGTCAGGTGTAAGGTCTTTTATCACAGTGCCAGGGGCTCAGGGGAAACTGAGTCCACGTAGCTGCTGTTAATTCTTTAGGTGAAATAGCAGCATTTGAAGCTGACAAATGACAACAATGATAATAATTTTGGGAGAACTGTTAGCACCAAATAGCTGCCACCCTTGGCCTTCATGCAGGGCACGGTGGAGGGAGCCCCGGATTTGACTCCCCCAGGGAAGTCACATCCCCTCGCCGAGCTTCAGTTCTTCATCTGCAAAGCAGGTGAACCAAATATCACAAATTTAAAAAATGTGTATTGTCTTTTAATCTTTTTCTAAAATATTTTTTTCTTTTTCAAATAAAATTTTATTGAAGCATATCATTCATACATGAACATACATAAACAGTAAGTGTATAGGAAAAGTTGGGAATTAAACTATTTTTTTAAAGAAGCTTTAGATTGCATAAATGTTACATCAAAAATGTAGCGGATTCCCAGATACCCCGCTCCCTCCGCCTCCCACTTTTCCCATCAACAACATCCCTCAGTGGGGTACATTTGTCACAATTGATGAACATATTGAAGCCTTGCCACTAAGCATGGCCTACAGTTTACATTATAGTTCACACTTTGCACGGCACAATTTTATGGGTTTGACTAATGTATGACGGCCTGTATCCATCATTGCAATGTCACGCAGGACAATTCCAATGTCCCCAGAATGCCTCATGTTCCACCTCTTCTCCCCTCTCCCTCCCCTCGGAACCTCTGGTGGCCGCAGCCTTTATGTCAATGTTGCCAGTCCTTCCACTGCTAGTATAATAATGTTTACTTTAGTCCATAGTTCCTTTCCCCAAAATATCACAGTTTTAAATCAAGGCAGGATCAGTCAACCAGCAGGGCCCAGACATCTTGGAGCCCCAGGTGAAAGGAGAAATCAGGAAGGCTGGCCCTGTCTTGATTTAAAATTTTGAAATTTTATTCTCCGTGGGATTTTATTTGATTTGCATTTCATTTGATTAAAAAAAATATATATATATTGCATGAAAATATTCTGTATCTTTTTTTTAATATTCTTTATCTTGATACCTGAAATCTTGGGCACCCACTCTCTTAAATTTTGACCCAGGGCTCACCTCTCTGACGTCCCTCTTCTCTGCTCTGCTAATTCACAGAGGGCGTGAGGATGATGGGGTGAGGCTGGAAATCACAGAATAGTGCTGACAATAGTAATATAACAATAATAATAGCTAGCCTTTTGGATCCTTTCCGCGGTGGAAGTGCTATTTTAAAGGATATATATTTCATTTAAACTCCTCAACCACCTATGAGGTGGGAACGGTTATCATCCCCGTTTTTCAAGGCTGGGAAACTGAGAGGCACAGAGAGGTCAAGGTACTGACTTGGGGTCACACAGCTTGGGGCCCAGGGTCGGTCTTGAGCCCATCGCTGGAGGGTGGGATGAAAGGGTCAGCGGTCACCCGGCCTCGGTGAATGGCCAGGGTCCTGGGACAGGGATGGGTGGGCCTACATCCTGGGGCCACCCCTCCTGCTGGGGACACCCAAAGCCAGACCAGCTCTGGAGCCATAGCAGGGCCGACCCTCGCCCCTCCCCCACGGAGTCTCCTCCAGCCCTCCTGGGGGCTTCAGGTCTCCCCTCCCTCAATTTGGGGGTTCCCTCAGCCTCCACCTCTACCCCCTTTTGGCTCCCCTGCCCCCTCCCTCCCCCTCAGAGCTCTGGACTCTTCTCCATTCTTCCCTCCCCATAACTCCTACAGGGATTCCTTCTGCTCCCCCCACCCACTGTGCCCTAGTCCCTCTGGGTTCCCCCTCACCTCTCCCCAACCCCATTCTCCCAAGCTCCCC
>JAQZBX010022603.1:0-31433 GCA_029593785.1 Cabassous unicinctus
GTCTGGCAAAAGAGGATGGCCCACTGTTGGGTTCTTTTTATTGAGGACTAGCCTTATGAGTCTTTGCTCTTGTAATTGAAACTTAGCCTACTGTTATGGGGTGCCAAAGGGTTGCCATCTGAGAACCTCCTTGTTGCTCAAGTGTGGCCTCTCTCTAAGCCAAACTCAGCATATGAATGCATTACATTCCCCCCAACATGGGACATCATTCCCAGGGATGAGCCTCCCTGGCAATGAAGGATTAATACCAAGTGCCAACTTGAAACACAACTGGAAAAAGACCTTGAATAAAAGGGGGAAAATGTAAAGACAAATGAGTTCATGTGGCTAAGAGACTTCAAAGACAGTCGTGAGGTCATCTCAGAGGTAATGCTTATGCACACTTCAGTAGGATCTCATAGAACACCAAAGTGTATATCACTCCACACAGAGGGCCTTCTGAGGGCTCTGGAGACACCCAGGTCCTAAATAATGGGGGATAGCCCCAGATATTGACACCTTATCAGTGGGCTCTACTTTGGAATGTGTGCTCCTGAGAGTGACAGAGTTGGACTCAAATAAGTCCTCCCTGCACATGGTCCATCAGTCCCTTTTATTCAAACCTATATGTGAGGCTGGAGTTTGTAAGTGTACTTCCAAAGACTGGAGCCTCTGGCCTGCCTGTTTGCCAGCTGTGCCTGGAATCTCGGTGGAGCTGCAAATCTACAGCTCAATGGAGTCACCAAAGTTAGCTGGGGAGAAGACGATGATAGACAATGGCCATCCCAGGGAGTGGTGAGAGCTTGAGGCTGAAGGCAGGATAATCCCTTCCACCGTTTCCATGGGATATAATCCCACTCTCACTTGGAGGTGGGGTAGACATGGCCATTCCAGTCTCCTCAGGATTGGGGGAAGAGCTATGGACTAGAGTGGACTTAATGGTATTCAGTTGTAGATATATTGTGTTTCAAGCAATGGTAGAAATTATAACAGTTAGGTGGAGCCAGTGTCCACTAGATGCTTTAGGGGCGGGGAGTGGAAGGACAGTTGTAAAACAGGAAGTTTTTCAGGACTTGGGGGTTTTCCTGTGTGACACTGTGGTGACAGATATAGGCCATTTTACATCAGTATATACCATGCAGAACTGTGTGGGAGAGTGTGGTCTACAATGTGAACTGTTGTCTATGCTTACTGCAAAGCTCAAGGAGGCACATATCCATTGCAGGAGATGTGCCACATTAATGAAAGATGTTTATGAGTTGTTATGGGAGGTATGAGAGGTGGAGATCATGGGAATCCCTGTAATTTTTGTGTAACATTTATGTAATGTAAGCAACTTTTAAAATATATATGAAAAAAATAACATTTATGTAAGGAAATCCACATATACACACATATATCTATATATGATTTTAAAAACATCAGTTTCTATTGTGAGAATTTTGAAATTCACCCACAATAAAAATAAATAAATAAATAAAACTGAAAGATAAACAGAAAAGTTGTTCAAAACAGCCAGAAAAACACTTACATATGTCAGTGTCAACAAAGGACTGAGAGGTGAATAATTTCCTCCTTATTCTTCTGGTTTTTCTTTATTTATTATAATTATTATAGAGCTATGGAAAAGGTTTATTTATGATTGAAGAGAAGAATGCACACCACTGGGAATATATCAAGTACCATGGAATGTATACATTGGATAAAAAAGATATTCATTTTATATATCTCAATAAAACAGATTTGTTATAAAAATCGTGGCAATGTCAGGAATTGTACACCAAAGTTGAGCCATGGAAAAGAGTTATTATTCATGTGTCAGAAATGCTCTGGCCAATTTTTGAAAATGAAACACAATTCATGTTTCTGCTGGTGATGGGACCACTATAAGGGGTTATGCCCCTTTATTATCTAAGGTTGTGTTTTCTGCTCTAGGCATCAAGATTATATATGTTCATGTATTACTCATAGGCATCAATAAAAATATACATTAAGGGAAAGAGGGTGATAAAAGACAAATATGAAGCTTTGGAATTACCTATTTCTCTAAAGTGGTCTTCTTTTTTTGTTTCATCATTTTTGGAGACTATAATCAGGTCGGCATAGAATGGAAGGTGGTACACTCTGATTGATAGATTAGGTCTTTGATATTTATGAGCCATTCCTGTCCCCCTATTATATCTTACGAACATTTGAGTCTCTCCTTGTCACTTTGTGGACTCTACAATTCCTTTTTTCTCTTCTGCATGTTGGCAAGTTCCTTCATAATTACTAGGAGAAATTGGGAGTCTGGGACCTATTTGTAATCTGAATTCTTGAGTTTTCATTTGTGTATATGTGCATTCTGTTTCTGTGTCAGAATGAGTTTGATTTTATTTGCAATACATTCTAAAAAGCTACAATATATTATAAGAGCAGGTAGTAATATATGGATAACTGCATCACAATCTCTGCACTGGAGAACAGCCCAATTATGTCCAGAACATCAGGAATGGTTTCCTTGAAACAAAATGTGGAGCCTTCTAAACATTCGGTAAACAATCGTGAAATCATGGAAAAATATCTCCTGTAAATTATTGCTTTACCTACACTGGCATTTAAAATTAACATTTTCTTTCAATCTAATATCGATTTCAGTTCATAATTTTAAAATAAGTACGGTTTCAACAGCTTTAAAAAAGCATTCATTGTTCAATTTGTCCACATGATGCAGTATGGGATCACATATCAATAAAACTGAGAGATAAACAAAAAAATTTATTCAAGGACACCGAGGAAAACCCCTATGTATGACAGTCTCAACAAATGGATTGTGAGGTGAATAATTTCTTCTTTATTCTTCTGGTTTTTCTATATTTATTATAATTATTATAGAGCTTTTGAAAAGGTTTAATAATGATTGAAGAGTTGAATGTACACCACTGTGTATATACCAAGAACCAGGGAAAACCCACATTGGATTAAAAAGATATCGATTTTATATGTCTCAATAAAACAGATTTGTTTTAAAATCTTCTGGACGTCAGGAATTGTACACCCAAGTTGAGCCAAAGATAATAATGATTACTCGTGTATCAGAAATGCACTGGACAGTTTTTATAAATGAATAACAATTCAGACTTCTACTGGAGATTTGGGTATGGAACCCCTGTAAGTTGTTATACCCCTTTGTTTTCTAAGGTCCTGATATCTCCTCTAGTCTTCAAGCTTATGTATGTTCATATATGACTGATATGCATCACTAAAAATATATTTTAAGTGAAAGAAGTTTGTGAGAAACAAATATGAAGCTTTGTAATTGCCTGCAATTCGAAAGTGGTCTTCCTTCTTTGTTTCTCTGTTTTTGGAGAAAAACACACTTGCATATAATCACACTTGCATAAAATGGAGGGCGGTACACACTGCTTGATGAATTAGGTCCTTGACTTTTATGAACCATTCTTCACTCCCACAATATATTGTAAACATTTGAGTCACTCTGTGTCACATTGTGGACCCTACAATTCTCCTTTTCTCTTCTGGGTGTTGGCAATGTCTTTCATAAGCCAAAGGAGAAATTTGGATGCTGGGAGCTATTTGTATTCTGAGATCCTGGGTTTTCCTTTGTGTATATGTGGATTGTGTTTCTATGTAAGAATGAGTTTGATTTTATTTCCAATGCTTTCTTAAAAATTACAATATGTCATAAGAGCAGGAATTTTTATATGGATACCTGCATCACAAACTCTCTGCACTCAAGAACAGCCCGATGATGTCCAGAAAATCAAGAATGGTTTCCTTGAAACAAAATCCAGGGCCTTCTAAACATTCAGTAAACAATCATGAAATCATGGAAAAAGATCTCCTCAGAATTACCGATTTAAATACAATCCCTTTTAAAAATAACATTTTCTTTCAATCTAATAACCATTAGAGTTCATATTTTTAAAATAAATACCTTTTCAACAGCCTTTAATAAAGCAATTCATTGTTCACTTTTTCCAGATGATGAAGAATGGGATCACATATCAATAAAACAGATGGATAAAAAAATTTGCTCAAGTAGAGTCAGAAAATCTCCTATGTATGTCAGGGTCAACAAATGGATTGAGTGGTGAATAATTTCTTCTTTATTCTGTTTTCTTATTTTATATTAATTATTATAGAGCTATTGAAAATGTTTAATAAAAATTGAAGAGATGAATGCACACCATGTGAATATACCAAGGACCAGGGAATGTACACATTGGATAAAAATGTTATTGGTTTAATATGTCTCAAAAAAACATATTTGTTTTAAAATTCGTGGGGATGTCAGGAATTGTACACCCAAGTGGAACCATGGAAATTACTTATTAGTCGTGTTTCAAAGATGCTCTGGCCAATTATTAAAAATGAATTACAATTCAAGTTCCTGGTGGAGAGGGACCACTGTAAGATATTATGTACCTTTATTTTCTAAGGTCATGATTTCTGCTTAGAGTTCAAGATTATGTATGTTCATATATGATTGATAAGCATCACTAAAAATATGTATTATGTGAGAAAGGGTGTTGAGAGACAAATATGAAGCTTTGGAATTACTTATTTCTCTAAAGTGTTCTTCCTTTTTTGTTACATCATTGTTGGAGGCTATAAACACACGTGAATAGAATGGAGGGCAGAAAACTCCACTTGATGGATTAGGTCCTTTACTTTTATGAACCATTATTTCCCCCATGATATCACGTAAACATTTGAGTCACTGTCACCTTGTGGACGCTCTAAGTCCCTTTTTCTCTGCTGGGTGTTGACCAGGTCCTTCATAAGCTATAGGAAATATTTGGAGGATGTATTCTAAGGTCTTGGGTTTTCATTTTTGTATTTGTGGATTCTGTTTCTTTGTAAAAATGAGTGTGATTTTATTTCCAATACTTTTTAGAAAATTACGATATATCACAGAGGAGGTATTTTATATGGAAGCCTGCATCACAAGCTCTCTGCACTCGAGAATAGCCCTGCGATGTCCAGAAATCAGGAATGGTTTCCTTAAAACAAAATGTGGTGCCATCTAAACATTCAGTAAACAATCGTGAAATCATGGGAAATGATCTCAGAATTACCGATTTAATTATTCTCCCTTTTAAAATTGTTTCTTTCAGTCTAATAGACTTTTCAGTTCATATTGTGAAAATAAAGACACTTTCAACATCTTAAAAAAAGCCATTCTTTGTTCACCTTGTCCACATGATTTAGTACGTGGTGACACATCAATGGAACTGATAGATAAACAAAAAAAGTTGTTCAAAGACAGCCAGAAAATCACTTAGGTATATCAGTGTCAACGAATGGATTGAGAGGTGAATAATTTCTTATTTATACTTCTGATATTTCTTTATTTATTATAACTATTATAGAGCTATTGAAAAGGTTTAATAATGATTGAAAAGAAGAATGCACACCAATGTGAATATATGAAGGACCAGAGAATGGACATATTGGATAAAAAGATATTGGTTTATTATGTCTCATTACAACAGATTTGTTTTAAAATCATGGGGATGTCAGGAATTTTACCCCTAAGTACTGTCATGGAAAATAGCTATTAGCCATGTTTCAGAAATATTCTGGCAAATTTTAAAAAATGAAACAAAATTCAAGTTTCTGCTGGTGATGTGTGTATGGGATCACTCTAATGTGTTATGCCCATTTATTTTTTAAGGTCGTGATTTCTGCACTAGTCTTCAAGTTTATGTATGTTCATGTTTGACTGATATGCTTCACTAAAATATATATTAAGAGAAAAAAGTGGTGAGAGACAAATATGAATGTTTGGAATTACCTATTTCTCTAAAGTGGTCTTCCTTTATTGTTTTTTCATTGTTCAAGGCTATAGTCACACGTGCATAGAATGGAGGGTGGTACACTCCACTTGATGGATTAGATCCTTGACTTTTATGAATCATTACTATCCCCAATGATATCTTGTAAATATTTGAGTCACTCTTTATCAACTTGTGTACCCTACAAGTCTCTTTTTCTCTTCTTGCTCCTGACAAGTACTTTCATAAGCCATAGGAGAAATTCAGAGATGGGGAGCTGTTTGTACTCTAAGTTCCTGGGCTTTCATTTATCTAAATGTGGATTCTCTTTCTTTGTAAGAATGAGTTTGATTTTATTTCCAATATTTTCTAAAAAATTGTAATACATCATAAGACCAGATATTTACATATGGAAACCTGAATCACAATCTCTCTGCAATCGTGAACAGCCCAATGATGTCCTGAAAATGAGGAATGGTTTTCTAGAAACAAAATCCGGAACCTTCAAAACATTCAGGAAACAATCCTGAAATCATGGAAAATGATCTCTTCTCAATTATCAATTTACCAACGCTCCTTTTTAAAATTAAGATTTTCTTTCAATCTAATAACTGTTTCAGTTCATAATTTTAAAATAAAGACCATTTCAACAGATTTAAAAAAGCCATTCATTGTTCACGTCTTTCACATTGTCTTATGGGATCACATATCAATAAAACTGATACATAAACACAAAAAGGTCCTCAAGGACAGCCAGAAAATCCCCTATGTATGTTAGAGTAAAAAAAATGGATTGAGAGGTGAAAACTTCTTCTTTATTCTTCTGGTATTTCTTTTTTTATTTGAATAATTATAGAGCTCTTGAAAATGTTTAATAAGGATTGAAGAGATTAATGCACCACACTGTGAATATACCAAGGACAGGGGAATGTACACATTGAATGAAAAATATATTGGTTTAATATATCTCAATAAAACAGATTTTTAAAAAAAAATTCGTGAGGATGTCAGGAATTGTACACCCAATTGAGCCATGGATAAAAAATTTTAGTCGTGTTTCAGAAATGCTCTGACCAATTTTTAAAAATGAATCACATTTCAAGTTTCACCTGGACGTGGGACAACTGCAGGTGTTATGCCTCATTATTTTCTAAAGTTGTGATTTCTGCTCTAGACTTCAAGTTTATGTATGCTCATGTATACTTGATATGCATCACTAAAAATATATATTAATTGAAAGAGGGCATAGAGACAAATATGAAGATTTGAAATTACCTATTTCTCTAAGGTAGTCTTCCTTTTGTGTTTCTTCATTTTTGGA
This sequence comes from Cabassous unicinctus, assembly GCA_029593785.1. Classification (NCBI taxonomy): domain Eukaryota; kingdom Metazoa; phylum Chordata; class Mammalia; order Cingulata; family Chlamyphoridae; genus Cabassous; species Cabassous unicinctus. The sequence continues at coordinate 7,081 of JAQZBX010022603.1, forward strand.
GGCTATAATCATGCGTGCATAGAATGGAGGTCAGTACACTCTGCTTGGTGGATTAGGTCCTTAACTTTTATGAACCATTTCTATCCCCCATGGTATTTTGTAAACATTTGCTTCACTCTTTGTCACCTTGTGTTCCTTTCAATTCCCTTTATCACTTCTGGGTGTTGGCAAGGTCCCTCATAACACTTAGAAGAAATATGGAGGCTGGGAGCTATATGTACTCTGATTACCTGGGTTTTGATTTGTGTATCTGTGGATTCTGTTTCTCTGTAAGAATGAGTTTGATTTTATTTCCAATACTTTGTAAAAAATTATATGTCACAAGAGCAGGTATTTATATATGACTACCTGCATGACAATCTCTCTACAATTGAGAACAGCCCAATGATGTCCAGAAAATCCGGAACGGTTTCCTTAAAACAAAATCTTGGCCTTCTAAACACTCAGTAAACAATCACAAAATCATGGAAAAAGGTCTCCACAGATTTATGGATTTACCTACGCTGCTTTTTAAAATTAGCATTTTCTTTCAATCTAATATACTTTTCAGTCCTTAATTTTAAAAATAAAAACCTTTACAACAGTTTTTAAAAAGTCATTCATTGATCACTTTGTCCAAATGATGTAGTATAGAATCACATATCAATAAAATTGATTTAAAAAGTTGTTCAAGGACAGCCAGAAAAACACCTTAGTATGACAGTATCAACAAATGGATTGAGTGCGGTAGCTATTTGTACTCATAGTTCCTGGCTTTTCATTTGTGTATATGTGGATTCTGTTTCTTTGCAAGAATGAGTTTAATTTTATATCCAATACTTTCTAAAAAATTACAATATGTCATAATAGTAGGTATTTATATATGGATCCCTGCATCAAAATCTCCATGCACATGAGAAAAGTGCCATGATGACCAGAATATCAGGAATGGTTTCCTTGAAACAAAATCTGGAAACTTTTAAACATTCAGAAAAGAATCGTGAAATCATTGAAAAAGATCTCCTCATATTTAGAGATTTACGTACACTCCCTTTTAAAATTAATATTTTCTTTAAATCTAATATGCATTTCAGTTCATAATTTTAAAATAAAGAACTTTTCAACAGCTTTTAAAACCCATTCATTGTTCACTTTGTCCACAAGATGGAGTATGGGATCACATATCAATAAATTTGAGAGAAAAACAAAAAAAATTATCCTCAAGGAGAGCCAGAAAAACACCTATGCATGTAAGTGTCAACAAATGTATTAAGAGGTGAAAAATTCCTTATTTTTTTTCTGGTGATTCTTTATTTATTGAAATTATTATAGAGCTATTGAAAATGTTTAATAATGATTGAAGAGATGAATGCATACCACTGTGAATACACCAAGGACCAGGGAATGTACACATTGGATAAAAAAGATATTGGATTACTATGTCTCAATAAAGCAGATTTGCTTTAAATTCAAAGAGATGTCAGGAAATGTACACCCAAGTTCAGCCATGGAAAATAGTTATTAATCGTGTATAAGAAATGCTCTGGCCAATTTTAAAAAATGAATCACATTTAAAGTTTCTGCTGGAGATGTGGGTATGGGACCACTGTAAGGTGTTATGCCCCTTTACTGTCTAAGGTTGTGATTTCTGCTCTAGAATTCAAGTTTATGCATGTTCATGTATGACTGATACACATCACTAAAAATATATATTAAGAGAAAAAGAATGGCGAGAGACAAATATGAAGCTTTGGAATTACCTATTTCTCTAAAGTGGTGTTCCTTTTGTGTTCCTTCATTGTTGAGAGGCTATAATCACTCATGCATAGACTGGAGAGAGGTAAACTCTGCTTGATGGATTAAGTCCTTGACTTTTATGAACCATTGCTCTCCTTCATGATATCTTGTAAACATTTTAATCACTGTATGTCACCTTGTGGAAACTGCAAGTCCCTTTTTCTTTTCTGGGTGTTGGCAAGTTCCTTCATAAGCCATAGGGTCAAGTTGGAGGCTGGGAGCTATTTGTACTCTGAGTTCCTGGGTTTTCATTTATGTAAATGTGAATTCTATTTCTTTGTAACAATGAGTTTGATTTTATTTCCAACACTTTCTAAAAAATTTACAATATGTTATTGGAGCAGGTGTTTATATATGGATACCTGCATCACAATCTCTCTGCACTCGAGACCTGCGCAATAATGTCCAGAAAATCAGGGATAGTTTCCTTGAAACAAATTATGGAGCCTTCTAAAAATTCAGGAAGGACTCATGAAATCATGGAAAAAGATGTTCTCTGAATTACTGATTATGTACACTCCCGTTTAAAATTAACGTTTTCTTTCCATCTAATAGCCATTTCATTTCATAATTTTTAAATAAAGGCCTTTTCATCAGTTTTTAAAAAATGATTCACTGTTCACATTGTCCACATGATCTATTATGGAATCACATGTCAATAAAACTGATAGATAAACAAAAAAGTTGTTCAGGGACAACCAGAAAAACACCTATGTATGTCAGTGTCAACAAATGTTTGGAGAGTTGAAAAATTTCTTCTTTATTCTTCTGGTATTTCTATATTTATCTTAATTGTTATAGAACTATTGAAAAGTTTTAATAATGATTGAAGAGATGAATGCACACCACTGTCAATATACCAAGGAAAAGGGATTGGACACATTGGATAAAAAGATATTGGTTTAATGTGTCTCAATAAAACAGATTTGTTTTAAAATTGTGGGGATTTCAAGAATTGTACAGCCAAGTAGAGCCATGGATAATAGCTACTAGGTATGTTCCAGAAATGCTTTGTCAAATTTTTAAAAATAAATCACAAATCGTTTCTGCTGCTGATGTGTGTATGAGATCACTCTTAGGTGTTATTCTCCTTTATTTGCTAAGTTCGTTATTTCTGCTCTAGTCTTCAAGTTTATACATGTTCATGTATGATTGATTGCATCACTATATTTATATATATATTAAGGGAAAGAGGATAGTGAGAGACAAATATGAAGCTTTGGAATTACCTCTTTCTCTAAAGTGGTCTTACTTTTGTTTTTCTTCATTTTTGGAGGCTATATACCAGGGAATGTACACATTGGATTAAAAAGATATTGTTATAATATGTCTCAAAAATAGATTTGTTTAAAAAATCATGGGGATATCAGGAGTTGTACACCCAAGTTGAACCATGTATATTAGTGATTAGTCGTGTTTCAGAAATGCTCTGGCCAATTTTTAAAAATGAATCACAATTCAAGTTTCTGCTCAAGTTATGTGTATGGGACCACTGTATGGTGTTATGTCTCCTGATTTTCTAAGGTCATGATATCTGCTCTAGACTTCAAGTTTATGTATGTTCATGTATGACATATGCATCACTAAAAAAATTTATTAACAGAAAGAGTGTGGAGAGAGATGTATGAATCTTTGGAATTACCTATTTCTTTAAAGTGGATTTCTTTTGTGTTTCTTCATTGTTGGAGGCTATAATCACACGTGCATAGAATGTAGGGTGGTACATTCTGCTGGATGGATTAGTTCCTTGACTTTTATGAACCATTCTTCCCCCTTTTGATATCTTTTAAACATTTGAGTCACTCATTGTCACCTTGTGAGCCCTACAAATCCCTTTTTCTGTTCTGGGTGGCGGAAAGGTTCTTCGTAAGTCACAGGAGAAATTTGGAGGCTGAGAGCTATTTGTACTTTTTTGTTACTGGGTTTTCATTTGTGTATATGTTTATTCTGTTTCTTTGTAAGAATGACTTTGATTTTATATCCAATAATTTCTAATAATTACAATATGTCATAAGAACAGGTATTTATATTCAGATACGTGCATCAAAATTTCTCTACACTCGAGAACAGCACAGTGATGTCCAGAAAATTAGGAATGGTTTCCTTGAAACAAAATCTGAAGCCTTCTAAATATTCAGTAAACAATCATGAAATCATAGTAAATTATCTCAGAATTATCGACTTGCCCACACGCCCTTTTAAAATTAACATTTTCTTTCTATGTAATATCTTTTTGAATACATAATTTAAAAATAAAGACCTTTTCAACAGCTTTTAAAAAGCCATTCATTGTTCAGTTTGTCCACATGATGTTATATGGGAACACATATCAATAAAACTGATAGATAAATAAAAAAAATTGTTCTAGGAGAGCCAAAAATATACCTAGGTATATCAGTGTCAGCAGTTGTTTTCAGAAGTGAAAATTTTTCTCTTTATTCTTCTCATTTTTCTTTATTTATTATAATTATTATAGAGCTATTGAAAAGGATTAGTAATGATTGAAGAGATGAATGCACACCACTGCGAATGCACTAAGGACCAGGGAATGTACACATTGGGAAAAAAAGATATTGTTTTAATATGTCTCAATAAAATAGATTTCTTTTAAAAAATCGTGGGGATATCAGGAGATGTAAACCCAAGTTGTGCCATGTATATTAGTGATTAGTCATGTTTCAGAAATGCTCCAGCCAATTTTTAAAAAGAAACACAACTTAAGTTTCTGCTCAAGATGTGTGTATGGGACCACTTTAAGGTGTTATGTCTGTTATTTTTCTAAGGTCATGATATCTGCTCTAGACTTCAAGTTTATGTATGTTCATGTATGACTGATATGCATCACAAAAAATATATATTAACAGAAAGAAGGCAGATAGAGAAGTTTGAAGCTTTGGAATTACCTACTTCTCTAAAGTGGCTTCCTTTGTTCTTTCTTCATTGTTGGAGGCTATAATCATCTGTGCATAGAGTGGATTGTGGAACACTCTACTTGATGGATTAAGTCCTTGAAATTTATAAACCATTCCTCTCCCCATGATATCTTGAAAACATTTGAGTCTCTCTTTGTCAACTTGTGGATCCTACAAGGACCTTTTTCACATCTGGGTGTTGGCAAGCAGATTCATTAAACATAGGAGAAATTTGGAGACTGGGAACTATTTGTTCTCTGAGTTCCTGGGTTTTCATTTGTGTATATGGATTTTGTTTCTTTGTAAGAATGATTGATTTTATATCCAATACTTTATAAAAATTTACCATATGTCATAAAAGCAGGTATTTATATATGGATACCTGCATCACAAACTCTCTGCATGCAAGAAGCACCCCATGGTGTCCAGAGAATCAGGAATGGTTTCCTTGAAACACAATACAGAGCCGCCTAATCATTCAGTAAAGAATTGTGAAATCATCAAAAATATCTCCTAAGAATTATTGATTTCTCGACACTCTCTTTTAAAATTAACATTTTCTTTCAATCTAATATCCGTTTCAGTTCATAATTTTGAAATAAAGTCCTTTTCAACATCTTTTAAAAATACATTCATTGCTCACTTTGTCCACATGATGTAGTGTGGGATCACATTTCAAAAAAACTGATAGATAAAATAAAATAGTTTTGCAAGGATAGCCAGAAAAACACCTATCTATGTCAGTGTCAACAAATGGAATGAGAGGTGAATAATTTTTCTTTATTCTTCTGGTATTTCTTTATTGATTATAATTATTATAGAGATATGGAAAAGATTTAATAATGATTGAAGAGAGGAATGCACACCACTCTGAAGATACGAGGACCAGGGAATGCAAACATTGGATAAAAAAAATATTGGTTTAATATGTCTCAATAAAGCAGATTTGTTTTTAAAATTCATGGGTATGTCAGGAATTTTACACCCAAGTTGAGCCACGGAAAATAATTATTAGTTGTGTTCTCAAAATGTTCTATCCAATTATTTAAAATGAGTCACAATTCAAGTTTCTGTTGGAAATGTGGGTATGGGACCACTGTAAGATGTTATGCCCCTTTATTTTCTGAGGTTGCTTTTTTCAGACCTAGGCTTCAAGTTAAGTATGTTCATGTATGACTGATACGCAAAACTAAAAACCTATACTAAATGAAAGAGGGTGGTGAGAGACAAATATGAAATTATGGAATTACATATTTCTCTAAAGTGGTCTTCTCTTTGTGTTTCTTCATTTTTGGAGGCTATAATCATGCGTGCATTGACTGGAGGGTGGTACACCCTGCTTGGTATTTTATATCCTTAACTTTTATGATCCATTCCCCTCCCATATGATGTCTTGCAATTATTTGAGTCACTCTTTGTCATCTTGTGGACTGTACAAGTCCCTTTATCTTTCCTTGGTGCTGTCAAAGTCCCTCATAAGCCTTAGGTGAGATTTGGAGCCTGGGAGCTATATGTACTCTGAGTTCCTGCGTTTTCATTTGTGTACATTTGGATTCTGTTTCTTTGCAAGAATGAGTTTGATTGTATTTCCAATACTTTTCTAAAAATTACAATATGTCAGAAGAGCAGGCATTTATATAAAAATACCTGCATCAAAATATCTCTGCACTCTGGAACCAGACAATGATGTCCAGAAAATCAGGAATGGTTTCCTTGAAACAAAATCCGGAGCACTCTAAAAATTCAGGAAACAATTCAGAAATCGTGGAAAAAGATCTTCACTGACTTATCAAATTACATAAACTCCCTTTTAAATTAACATTTTCTTTCAATCTAATATCCATTTCAGTTCATAATTTTAATATAAAGACTTTTTCAAGAGCTTTAAAAAAGTCATTCATTGTTCACTTTCTCAACATGATGTAGTATGGGATCACATATCAATAAAACTGATAGATAAACAAAAAAAGTTCAAGGACAGCCAGTAAAAGACCTATGTATATCACTGCCAACAAATGGATTGAGAGGTGAATAATTTCTTATTTATAATTCTGGTTTTTCTTTATTTATTATAATTATAATAGAGCTATTGAAAACGTTTAATAAGGATTGAAAAGATCAATGCACACCACTGTGAATATACCAAGAGCCAGGGAATGTACACCTTGGATAAAAAAGATATTGGTATAACATGTCGCAATATAACAGATTTGTTTTAAAAATCGTGCGGAGGCCAGGAATTGTACTCCCAAGTTGAGCCAAGGATAATAGTTATTAGTCCTGTTTCAGAAAGACTCTGGCCAATTTTTAAAAATGAATCATAACTCAAGTTTCTGCTGGAGATGCGGCTTAGGGAACACTGTAAGTTGTTATGCCTCTTTATTTTCTAAGGTTGTTTTTCCTGCTCTTGAATTCAAGTTTATGTATCTTCAGGTATGACTTATACACAAAACTAAAAATATATATTAAGTGAAAGAGCGTGGTGAGAGACAAATATGAAGCTTAGGAATTACCTATTTCTCTAAAGTGGTCTTCCTTTTTGTAGGCTGTAATCACGCATGCATAGAATGGAGGGTGGTACAATATTCCTGATGGATTAGGTCCTTGACTTATATGAACCATTGCTTTCCCTGATGATATCTGGTAAATATTTGAGTCACCCTTTGACACCTTGTGGACCCAAAAATCCTCTTTTTCTATTCTGGGTTTTGGCAGGGTCCTTCATAAGCCATAGGAGAAATTTGGGTTTGGGAGATATTTGTATTCTGAGGTTCTGGGTTTTCATTTCTGTATATGTGTATTATGTTTCTTTGTAAAAATGAGTTCGATTTTAATTCCAATAATTTATAAAAAATTACAATATATCATCAGAGCAGATATATATATAAGGATACCTGCAGCACAATTTCTCTGCACTTGAAAACAGCCCAATGAATATCCAGAAAATCAGGAATGTTTTCCTTGAAACAAAATCCAGAGCCTTCTAAACATTAAGGAATCAATCAGGAAATCATGGCAAAAGATCTCCTCTGAATCATCTGTTTCACTGCACTCCATTTAAAAATTTACATATTATTTGATTCTAATATACTTTTCAATTTGTAATTTTAAAATAAACACCATTTCAAAACTTTTAAAAAGCCATTCATTGTTCACATTGCCCACATAATGAACTATGGGATCACATATCAATAAAACTGATTAGATAAACAAAAAAAAGTTGTTCAAGGAAAGTCAGAAAAATTCCTATGTATGTAAGTTTCTACAAATGAATTGAGAGGTGAATAATTTCTTATTTATTTCTGGTATTTTTTATTCATTATAATCATTATAGTGCAATTAAAAAGCTTTAATAATGATTGAAGAGATGAATGCACACAACTATGAATATACCAAGGACCAAGGAATGTACATATGGCATAAAAAAGACATTTAATATGCCTCAAAGAAACAGATTTGTTTTAAAAATCATGGTGATGTCAGGAGTTGTACACTGAATTTGCAGGATGGATAATAGTTATTAGTCATTTTTCAGAAATAGTCTGGCAAATTTTCAAAAATGAATCAAAATTGAAGTGTGTGCTGGAGATGAGACCACTGTATGGTGTTATGCCCTTTTATTTTGTAAGGCTGTGACTTGTGCTCTAGAGTTCAAGATTATTTATGTTCATGTATGATTGATATGCATAACTAAATATATATATTAAGGTAAAGAGAGTGGTAAGAGACAAATATGAAGATTGTCATTACCTATTTCTCTAAAGTGGTCTTCCATTTGAGTTTCTTCATTCCTGGAGGCTGTAATCACCTGTGCATAGAATCAGGGCGATAAACTATGCCTGATGGATTAGGTCCTTGACTTTTATGAACCATTCCTATCCCCCATGATATGTTGTAAACATTTGAATCACTCTTTCTCACCTTGTGGACCCTACAATCCCTTTTTCTCTTCTGTTTGTTGGCAAGGTTCTTCATGACCAATAGGAGAAATTTGGAGGCTGGGAGCTATTTGTACACTGAGTTCCTGGGTTTCATTTGTGCATATATGGATTATGTTTCTTTGTAAGAATGAGTTTAATTTTATTTCCAATACGTTCTAAAAAATTACAATGTCATAAGAGCAGGTATTTATATATGGATACCTGATGACAATCTCTCTGCACTCTAGAACAGCCCAATGATGTACAGAAAATCAAGAATGGTTTCCTTGAAACAAAATCTGGAACCTTCTAAACATTCAGTAAACAATCATGAAATCATGGAAAATGGTCTCTGAATTATCGACTTACGTACACTCCCTTTTAAAATTAACATTTTCTTTCATTCCAATATCAGCTACAGTTCATAATTCTAAAATAAAGGACTTTTGAACATCCTTAAAAAATCCCTTCGTTGTTCACTTTGTCCACATGATGTAGTAAGGGATCACATATCAATAAAGTTGATAGATAAGCAAAAAAGGTTGTTCAAGGACAGCCATAAGAACACTGGCTTAAGGACTCTTATATATATGGATAAATACATCACAATTCCACAGCACTGAAGAACAACACAAAGATATCCAGAAAATCAGGAAAAGCTCTCTTGAAATAAAATCTGGGGCCTCCTAAGCATTCAGTAAACAATCATGAAGTTATGTAAAATGGTTTTCTCAATTTAAATTATCAATTTAAATTTGTGATTGTAAAAAATGAAGGTATCAAGGAGAAGCATTTGGTTTCCTCCTATTATTTTTGTCCAATTTGTGTAGTTTAATAGTATTTCATTACCTATTAGGAAGAAAATCAGTTCCAAAAATTTATTTGAAAAAGGCATTCCACACAAACTCATATCACTAAAGTCTCTTAATTATAAATAATTTACTATTTAAATGGGCTAAACAATTTCATTTCCAATTAGCATTGACACGGTGTATGGAAAATTTCTTTCTCTTTAAGTAAATGTTTATTAGAACCTGATAATAGGTATTTAACCATTCTTTTAAAACTATATTTCACTAAGTACTTAAATTTTTTTTTCTTTTTTATATACACCAAATTTGAATTTGAGAGACTATAATCCTAATCTGAGTTATACGTAGTTTTCACCTCCAAACTGCCCCATTCTTCTTTCTGTAAATAAACATTTTTAACAAAAACTATAAACTAACAGAACATTTATGCATTCTATCATCATACTCATATAAATTTTGTTGACCATCACATGACACCGTGGTGGAATATTTATTACATTATGATAAAATATCAAGACACTATTCCCCCATAGACAAAGATCATACCATAAGTTAAAAACTATTTTCCAAGTCCTCCCTTCTACCTGTCTGGTAAGTTGTGTGTATCTGGTGTGTCTGTTTTTAAGACTCTTGTGTTTTAATTTTTTGACATAGTCCTGAGTTGGCTAGTGAGTTTTTTTCCTTTTCATTCTGATTTTGAGAATTAGGGTGCAATTTCTTTTCTCCAGGATTGCATTCTTTTCTTTCTTTTCTATTTTTATCTTTGCCTACTCTCCTGCTGCTGCCTTTTCCAAAGAATCCATCCTCCATGCCCTTGAGTTCCAAATAATCACTCTGTAGAGATTAAATGAATGTATCTGGTGTCTCTGAGTTTTGATAATGTTGGCCGTCCTTGGAGAGAACAATAGTTTCTCATTCTATTCTCATTTCTTGCTCTGCCCTTGGGTTTCATTGCTCTGAGTGTCTCTGGTTGGAAATAGGATTGTTATGTGTGGGAATTTGTGCCAAAGGGATATGGGCAATTCCCAAAGAGGAATTTTTTTCTCAGAAAGAATGAATGCCTTAATGGAAATTGTATGAGAAAAAAAATAATTTCATGCCTAGAAATTACTATGCCCAAAAGTTACTCCTGGAATAAAATAATTAGATTTTTGTTTATATTAATTTCCCTTATATCAGATTAATTGTTTTCCTTTTTAAGTATTTGCATCTTAATATCTCTTTCATATCATTGAATATTTAAAATCTAACCAAATTTCACTGCCTTAAAAAATTTACAATTTCTGACTAACGTGTACATTTTCGTGTATAATCTTATATTAAAGACGTTTGTAACATGTTTAAGAAGGCCATTCATTGCTCCCTTTTGACACATTATGTGGTACATGATCATATATCAATAGAAAGCATAGATAATGAAAAAAAATTTTTCAACTTCTCCCAGAAAATCATCTCTATATGGCAGTGTCAACAAAGGGTTTGAGAGGTGAATACTTTTTTTTTGTTCATTTGGATTTTCATTCTTTATTACAATTATTATACAAATATTGGAAGAGTTTAATAATGATTGAAGAGAGCAATGCACGCCACTGTGAATATAGCAATCACCAGGGATTGTACACATTGGATAAATAGGATATTGTTTTAATATTTATCATTGACACAGTTTTATTTTTAAAAATGCTGGTGTCAGAAAAAGCACACAAAATTGTGGCATTATTCATACTTAGTCGTGTTTGTTAAATTGTCATGCCAAGTTATAAAAAATGATTCATGTTTCAATATCTTCCTTGATATGTGTGCATAGGTGCACTGCAAGGATTTATGCCCCTTTATTTTGTAAGGTCATGTGTTTTGCTCTTCACTACAAGTGTTTGTATTTTCATGTATGAAAGATATCCATCACTAAAAATTAATGAATAAAAAGAGTATGGTGTGAGTCAAATAGGAAATTTTGGAATTACCTATTTCTGTAAAGTGGTCCTTTTTTATCCGTCATTATTGAATTATATAATCACGTGTGCATCGAATGCATGGCAGTACATTCTGCTTGATGGACTAGGTCCTTACTTTTATGAACCTTTCCTCTCTCCCATTATATCTTGTGAATAGTTGACTTCCTCTTTTTCACCTAATGGACCTTACCAAAACCTTTCTCTCCTGTGTGGGAAGAGACTTTCATAAGCCAGAGGATAAATTTTGAGTTTGGAAGCTGTTTATTCTGAGTTCCAGCGTTTTTGTGTGTGTGTATCTGTGGGTTCTGCTTTCTTTGTAAGAATGAATTTGATTTTATTTCAATTCTTTCTAAAAAATTACAGTATGGCATAAGTAAACCTATATATATGGATACATGCATCACAATCCCAGTGCACTGGAGAATGACACAAAAACATACAAATAATCAGTAATGGTTTTCTTGAAACAAAACCTGGAGCCTTCTATCCATTCAGTAAACAGTCATGAATTCATGTAAAATGATTTCCTCTGAATTATCGATTTAAATTTGTGGTTATTAAAAAGTGGAGGAATCACTGAGAAGAATTTGGTTTAATCAAATTAGTTTTCTCCAAGTTAGAGTACTTTAACATTATTTCATCAATTAGGAAGAAATTTGGTTCCAAAAATTTATTTGAAAAAGTCATTCCACACAAACTCATGTCCCTGAAGCCTCTTAATTTTAAAGAATTTACTATTTAAAAGGGCTAAAAATTTTCATTTCCAATTAGCATTGACACGGTGTGTGGAAAAATTGTTTCTTTCTAAGTAAATTTTATTAGTAGATGATATTAGATATTAAACCATTCTTTTAAAATTGTATTTACCGAGTATTTAAAAAATTTTTTTTTATTTTTAAATACACCAAATTAGGTGATGAGAGACTATCATCCTAATCTGAATTATATCTAGTTTTCAAGTCCAAACCGCCCCATTCTTGTTTTTTCTAAATACACATTTTAAAAAAGAATCTGTTAACTAATAAAACATTTATGCACTCGATCATCATTCTCATAAAAGTTTCTTGGAGCATCACATGACATCATGGAGGAATATTTCTTACATCATGATAAAGCATCATGGCATTATCCCCCCAGCCACAGATTATAGCATATGTTCAAAACTCTTTTCCAAGCCCTGCCTTCAACATGTCTGGAAAGTTGGGTGTATGTGGTGTGTCTGTTTTAAAGACTCTTGGGTTTTAATTTTTCCACATAATACTGGGTTGTGTAGTGGAATTTTTTCCTTTTAATTCTAATTTTGTGAATTAGGGTATAATTTATTTTCACCAGGATTCCATTCTTCTCTTTCTTTTCTATTTTAAGCCGTGCCTACACTCCTGCGGCTGCCTTTTAAAAAGATCCCATTCTCCATGCCACCAGAGTTCCAAATAATTAGTCTGCAGCACTAAAATTTGATGTATCTGGTGTCTGGTGAATTTTCATAATGTTGGCCCTCCATTGAGATGACAATAGTTTTTCATTCTACTCTCATTTCATACTCTGCCCTTGGATTCCATTGCTACCAGGGTATCTGGTTGGAAATACGAAGGATTTCCTAGTGACTTTGGTATGTGTGGGAATTTGTGCCAATGAGATATTGGCAATTCCCAAAGAGGAATTTTTTCTCAGAAAGAATGAATGCCTTAATGGAAATTGCATGATGAAAAAAATAATTCATGTCTAGAAGTTATTATGCCCAAATGTTACTCCTGGATTAAAATAATTAGAATTTTGTTTATATGAATTTCCATTATATCAGACAAATTATATTCCTTTATAAGTGTGTTGGCACACTATCTTTTTCATATCATTGATTATACTAAATCTAACCAAATTTTACTCCCTTTAAATTTTACATTTTCTCTCAAACATAGCCATTTCACTGAATAATTTTATATTAAAGACATTTTCAACACGTTTAAGAAGGCCATCCACTGCACCCTTTCTCTATATGAGGTGGTATGTGATCATATATAAATAGAAGGGATAGATAACCAAAAAAAATTTATTCCAGGTCTCCCAGAAAAACCTCTCTATATGGCAGTGGCAAAAAAGAGTTTGAGAGGTGAATAATTTCTTCTTTGTTGATCTGCATTTTCTTTCTTTATTATAATTATTATAGAAATATTGAAAGGGTTTAATAATGATTTAATAGAGCAATGCAAGCCTCTGTGAATATACCAATCACCAGAGAATGTTAACATTGGATAAGTATAGTATTAGTTTAATAATTATCCTTGAAACAGATTTGTTTTAAAAATATATTGTTGATGTCAGAAAAAGTGCACAGAAGTGTGGCATCATTCATACTTATTAGGTGTGTTATAAAGACCGTCTGTCCAAGTTTTAAAAAATGGCTTACAATTCAAGTCCCTTCTTGAGATGTGTGCATAGGTCCTCTGTAAGGAGTTAGGCCCCTTTATATTGAAAGGTTATTTGTTGTCCTCTTCACTACACGTTTGTGTATGTTCATGTATGAATGATATAAGTAGCAAAAAATAATTGATGAAGGGAAAATGGGTTGTGTTTATCAAACAGGAAATTTTGTAATTACCTATTTCTCTAAAGTGGTCCTTTTTAAGTTTTCTTTCGTTGTTTGATTCTATAGTCACGTGTCCATGGAATGGAGGCCTGTACATTCTGATTGATGGACTAAATCTTTATTTTTATGAACTATTCCTCTCCCTCATGATATCTTTTGAATAGTTGACTCCCTCTTTGTCAACAATGGTCCTTTCCAACCCCTTTTCTCTCCTGTGTGAGAAGAGATTTTCACAAGCCATAGTAGAAATTTTGAGTTTGAGAGATGTTTTTTCTGAGTTCCAGGACTTTGTGAGTATCTGTGGATTCTGTGTTTTCTGTAAGATGGAATTTGATTTTATTACAATTCTTTCTAAAAAATTTAAATATGGCATAAGAACACTTATATATATATGGGTACATGCATCACAAGCCCAGTGCACTGTAGAATGACATAAAGATATCTAGAAAATGAGGAATGGTTTTCTTGAATCAAAACCTGGAGCCTCCTAACCATTCAGTAAACAATCATTAAGTCATGTAAAATCATTTCCTCTGAATTATTGATTTAAATTTGTGATTATTAAAAAATGGAGGAATCACTGATAAGCATTTGGTTTCCTCCTATTATTTTTTTTCCAATTTGTGTAGTTTAATATTATTGCAATAACAGGAAGAAAATCGGTTCGAAAACTTTAATTGTAAAAGGCATTCCACACAATCTCATATAACTAAAGCCTCTTAATTTTAAAAAAATTCCTATTTATAAGGGCTAAAATGTTTCATTTTCAATTAGCATTGAAAAGATGTGGAAAAATTCTTTCTTTCTAAGTAAAGATTTATTAGTAGATGATAATAGATATTTAACCATTCTTTTAAATTTGTATTTTACTGAGTACTGTAAATTAATTTTTTTTAAAATACAACAATTTTGCATATGAGAGAATGTCATCCTAATCTGAGTTATATCTAGTTTTCACACCAAACTGCCACATTCTTTTTTCTATAAAAAAGTATTTTTAACAGAATCTGTAAACTAACATAACATTTATACACTTAATCTGCATACTCATAGCACTTTCCTCCAGCATCTCATGACACCATGGTGAAATATTTCATACATCATGATAAAATATCATGACATAATTTCCCCCTACCACTGACCATATCATATGTTCAAAACTATTTTTCAAGCCCTGCCTTCAACATGTATGGAAAGTTGGGTGTATGTGGTGTGTCTGTTTTAAAGACACTTGGGTTTTAATTTTTCCACATAGTTCTGAGTTTTGTAGTGGATTTTTTTCCTTTTAATTTTAATTTTGTGAATTAGGGTATAGTTTCATTTTACCAGGATTCTATTCTTCTCTTTCTTTTCTAATTTTAGAAGTGCCTACTCTGCTGTTCCTGCCTTTTAAAAAATATCATTCTCCATGCCACCCGAGTTCCAAATAATTAGTCTTCAGCACTAAAATTTGATGTATCTCGTGTCTGGTGACTTTTGATAATGTTGGTTCTCCACTGAGATGACAATATTTTCTCATTCTATTCGCATTTCTTGCTCTGTCCTTGGATTCCATTGTTCTGAGTGTCTATCATTGGAAATACAATGGTTTTCCTAGTGATCTTTTTATGTCTGGGAATTTGTGCCAATTTGATATGGGCAATTCCTAAAGAAGAATTTTTTCTCATAAAGAACGAATGCCTCAATAAAAATTGCATGATTAGAAAAATTATTTCATTCCTTGAAGTTATTATGCCTGCATGTTATTCCTGGAATAAAATAATTAGAATTTTGTTTATATTAATTTCCCTTATATCAGACTAATAATTTTCCTTTATAATTGTTTGTGCCATACTATCTCTTTCTTTTCATTGACTATATTAATTCTAACCAAGTTTCACTATCGTTAAAATTTGCTTTTTCTGTCAAACATAACCATTTCAGTGTATAATTTTATATTAAACACATTTTCAAAACTTTTATGAAGGCCATTCATTGCTCTCTTTCTCCCCATGATATTGTATGTGATCATATATCAATAGAATGGATATATAAGAAAAAAATTTTTTCAAGGGCTCGCAGAAAAACATCTTTATATATAAGTGACAATAAAGGCTTTGAGAGGTGAATAATTTCTTCTTTGTTCATCCAGTTTTTTTTTCTTTATTATAATTGTTATAGAAACATTAAATGGATTTAATTTTGAAGAGAGCAATGCATGCCTCTGTGAATATATCAATCACCAGGGAATGTAAACATTGGATAAATAGTATATTGGTTTAATATTTTTCATTGAAACAGATTTGTTTTAAAAATATTGTTGATGTCAGAATAAGCACACAAAAGTGTGGCATCATTCATACTTATTAGTCGTGTTTGATAGATGGTCTGGACAAGTTTTAAAACATGATTCACAATTGAATTTCCTCCTTGAGATGTGTGCATAGGTGCACTGTAAGGAGTTATGCCCCTTTATTTTTGTAAGGTCATGTGTTTTGCTCTTCACTACAAGTTTTTATATGTTCATGTAAGAATGATTTCCATCGCTAAAAAATTGATGAAGGGAAAGAGGATGGTGTGAGTCAAACAGGAAATTTTGTAATTACCTGTTTCTCTAAAGTGATCGTTTTTTTACTTTTCTTCATTGTTGAATTGTGTAATCATGTGTGCATTGAATGGATGGCAGTACATTCTCATTCATGGACTAGATCATTTTTTATGAACCATTCCTCTCCCCCATGATATCTTGTGAGTAGTTGACTCCCTCCTTTTCAACTAATCGACCTTACCAGTGAATTTTCCCTCCTGTGTTGCAAGAGACTTTCACAAGCCATAGGAGAGTTTTTGAATTTAGCAACTGTTTATTATGAGTTCCAGCGTTTTGTTTGTGTATCTGTGGATTCTGCTTTCATTATAAGAATGAGTTTTATTTTATTTCCAATTCTTTCTTAAAAGTTACAACATGGCATAAGAACACTTATATACATCACTCCACATCCTCTCCAACACATGTAGTTCTCTGTGTTTTTAATAGTGACCATTTTGATAGGTTTGAAAGTATATCTCATTGTAGTTTTGGTTTGCATTTCCCTAATCATGAATGATGTTGAGACTTCCTTCATCTGTTTTTTTTGCCATTTGTATTTCTTCTTTGGAGAAGTGTCTATTCAAGGCTTTTGCCCCATTTTTTAATTGGGTTACTTGTCTTTTTTTTGTTGAGCTGTAACATCTCTTTATATATCCTGGATATTAAACCCTTATCAGATATGTGATTTCCAAATATTTTCCCATTGAGTTGGCTGCCTTTTCACCATTCTGAAAAAGCCCTGTGACGTGCAAAAGTTTTTAATTTTGAGGAGGTCCCACTCATCTATTTTCCCTTTTGTTGCACGTGATTTGGGTGTAAGTACTAAGAAACCACCACCTACTTCAAGTCTTGAAGAGGTTTCCTTACATTTTCTTCTAGTACTTTTATGTTCCTGGATTTTATATTTAGATCTTTGATTCATTTTGAGTTAATTATTGTATAGGGGAAGAAAAAGGGGTCCTCTTTCATTCTTTTGGTTATACATATCCAGTTCTCCCAACACCATTTGTTGAAGAGACTTTTTTCCCATTAGTGTCCGCTTGGTATATTTGTAAAAATCAGTTGACTGTACACGTGAGGGTATATTTCTGGGTTCTCAAATCTATTCCACTAATTGATATGTCTATCTTTATGCCAGTACCATGCGGTTTTGACCACTGTAGCTTTGTAATATGTTTCAAGTTCAGGCAGTGAAATTCCTCCCACATTGCTCTTCACTGTTGGTGGGAAGGCAGAATGGTACAACCACTATGGAGGACTGTTTGGCAGTTACTAAAGAAGTTGAATAAAGACTTTCTATGTGCCCTTGCCATACCACTACTGGGTATATACTCAGAAGAACTGAGAGCTGTGACATGAACAGACATCTGCACACCAATGTTCATAGCAACATTATTCACCAATGCCAATAGTTGGAAACAACTCAGGTGTCCATCAACAGATGAATGGATAAACAAACTGTGGTCTATTCACACGATGGAATATTATGCAACTGTAAGAAGAAATGAAGTCATAAAGCATATGGCAACATGCATGAATCTGGAGGACATTAAGTTGAGTGAAGCAAGCCAGACACAAAAGGAAAAATACTATATGAATGTGTTCTTATGAACCAAATATATTTTGTAACATATTGTTTGATTTAAAAAAAATATATCTGTCCATTACAGTTAATTGAGAAATGTGTATATTTATTCATCTGTGTTTACGTTTTAGTTTTTAATTGTTTATATTTTCAAATATTAAATGTACAAAATAAAGTTTAAAAGAAAGAACACACACACACACACACACATATATATATATATATGGGTAAATGCATCACAATCCCCCTGCACTGGAAAATGACAGAAAGATATCCAGAAAATCAAGAAAGGCTTTCCTGAAACAAAATCCAGAGCTTCCAAGCATTCAGTAAACAATCATGAAGTCAAGTAAAATGATTTCCTTTGAATTATTGATTTAAATTTGTGATTATTGAAAAATGAAGGAATCACTCAGAAGAGTTTCATTTCCTCCGATTACTTTTATCCAAGTTAAAGCAGTTTAACTGATTGCATCAACAATTAGGTAAAAAATCTGTTTCAAAACTTTATTTATAAAGGCATTTCTCACAAACTCATATCATTGAAGCCTCTTAATTTTAAAGTATTTACTATTTAAAAGGGCTTAAAGTTTCAGTTCCAATTAACATTGACACGGTGTGTGGAAAAATTCTTTCTCTCAAGGTAAAGGTATATTAGTAGATGATAAAAAATATTTAACCTTTATTTTAAAATACTTTAAAATTTTTTTCTCTTTTAAATACACCAAATTTTGGTATGAGAGACTATCATCCTAACTGAGTTATATCTAGTTTTCACCTCCAAACTGTCCCATTCTTGGTTTTGTATATACACATTTTTTAACAGATTCTGTAAAGTAACTAAACATTTATACACTCGATCATCATACTCATAAAATTTTCTTTGAGCATCACATGACACCATCGTAGAATATTTTTACATCATGATAAAATATCATGTCATTATTCCACCGAACCACAGACCATACCATATGTTCAAACCTACTTTCCTAACCCTGCCTTCTGCATGTCTAGAAAGTTTGTATATATGGTGTGTCTGTTTTAAAGACTCTTGGTTTTTAAATTTTCCACATAGTGCTGAGATGGCTAGTCAGTGTTTTACCTTTTAATTCTAATTTTGAGAATTAGGGTGCAATTTCATTTCTCCAGGATTTCATTCTTCTCTTTCTTTTCTATATTTAACAGTGCTTAACTTTCTGCTGCTGCCTTTTCCAAAGATCCCATCCTCTATGCCCCTGAGTTCCAAATAATTACTCTGCATCACTAAAATGGATGTATCTGATATCTGGTGACATTTGTTAAGATTGGCCATCGATTGAGATGACAATAGTTTTTCATTCTCTTCTCATTTCTTCCTCTGCCCTTTTATTCCATTGCTTGGAGTATCACTTTTTGGAAATACGATGGTTTTCCTAGTGATCCTGTTATGTGTGGGAATTTGTGACAATGGGGTATGGGCAATATCCAAAGAGGAATTTTTTACTCAGAAGAATGAACTTCTTAAGGGAAATTGCATGGTAAAAAGAAGTTATTTCATACCTTGAGAGATTATTTTTTCTGAATGTTCTACTTATAATATAATAATCAGAATTTTGTTTTAATTTCTTCCCATTATATCAGAGTAATTATTTTCCTTTATAAGTATTTGTGCTGTACTATCTCTTTCTTATCATTGACTACATTAAATCGAATCAAATTTTGCTCCCTTTTAAAATTTTCATTTTCTGTCAAACTTGTATCCTTTTCAGTATATAAATTTATATTAAAGAATTCTGCAACACATTTAAAAAGGTCATTCATTGCTACCTTTCTCCACATGAGGTGGTATATGATCATATATCAATGGAATAGATAGATAACCAAAAATTTTTCTCAAGGAAACCCAGAAAAGCGTCTATATATGGCAGTGTCAACAAAGGGTTTCAGAGGCGAATAATTTCTTCTTCTTCATCTGCATTTTCTTACTTTATTATAATTATTTTAGAATTATTGAATGGGTTTAATATTGAAAAGAAGAATGCACACTTCTGTGAATATACCAATCATCACCTAAGGAATGTACACATTGGGTAAATAGGATATTGGCTTAATATTAATCATTGAAATAGATTTGTTTAAAAAAATATTCGTGATGGCAGAAAATGTAAACAAATGGCGGCAACCTTCATACTTATTAGTAATTTTTGAAAGATGGTCTGGCAAACTTTTAAAAAATGTACCACAATTCAATTTCCCCCTTGAGATATGTGCATAGGTACCGTGTAAGGACTTATGCCCCTTTATATTGAATAGTCGTGTGCTTTCCTCTTCACTACAAGTTTGTGTATATTTATGTATTGATGCTACCTGTCACTAAAATTCTGATGAAAGGAAAGATGGTGGTGTGAGTCAAACAAGAAATTTTGGAATTACCTATTTCTCTAGAGTGGTCCTTTTTCTTGTTTTTCTTCATTGCTGGATTCTATAATCACGTGTGCATAGAATGGAGGGCTTCACATTCTGCTTGTTGTGCTAGGTCCTTATTTTTATGAACCATTCCTCTCCTCCATGGTATCATTTGATTAGTTAACTCCCTCTTTGTCAGCTAATGGAGCTAACCAATCCCTTTTCTCTCTTGTGTGGGAAGAGAATTTCACAAGGCATAGGAGAAGTTTTGAGATTTGGAGATGTTTTTCTGAGTTCCAGCATTTTGTTTGTGTATCTGTTGATTCTGCTTTCTTTGTAGAAATGAATTTGATTTTATTTCTATTCTTTTGGGAAAAAAAAACACTGGAGCATCCTGATCATTCAGTAAACAGTCATGAAGTCATGTAAACTGATTTCCACTGAATTATCAATTTAAATTTGTGATTAGTAAGAAATGGAGGAATCACTGAGAATCATTTGGTTTCCTCCTATTATTTTTCTCCAATTTTTGTAGTGTAATATTATTTCATTAACTATTAGGAAGAAAATCGTTTCCAAAAATTTATTTGAAAAAAGCATTCCGCACATACTCATATCATTGAAGGCTCTTAATTTTAAAGAATTTACAATTTAAAAGGGCTAAAATGATTTATTTTCAATTAGCATTGACAGGGTGTGGAAAAATTCTTTCTTTCTAAGTAAAGATTTATTAGTTGATGATAATAGACATTTAACCATTCTTTCAAAATTGTATTTTACCAAGAAATGTACCATTAATTTTGTTTTTTCAATACAACAAATTTCCATATAAGAGAGCATCATCCTCATCTGAGTTATAACTAGTTTTCACTTCCAAACTGCAACATTTTGTTTTGGTAAAAACATATATTTAACAGAATCTGTAAACTTGGATAACAGTTATGCACTCAGTCTGCATACTCATAACACTATCAAAAAGCATCACAGGACACCATGGGTGAATATTTCTTACATCATGAGAAAATATCATGACATAATTTCCTCTAGCCACAGACATACCATAAGTTCAAAACTATTTTTCAAGCCCTGCCTTCAAAATGTCTGGAAACTTCTGTGTATGTGGTGTGTCTGTTTTAAAGACTCTTGTGTTTTAAATTTTTCCACATAGTCCTGAGTTGGGTAGTGGATTTTTTTTTCCTTTTAATTCTAATATTGAGAATTAGAGTGCAGTTTCTTTTCTGCAGGATTCCATTCTCCTCTTTCTTTTCCATTTTTAGCAGTCCTTCTCTTCTGCTGCTGCCTTTTCCAAAAATCCCATCCTCCATGCCCCTGAGTTCCACATAATTAATCTGAAGCACTAAATTTTGATGTATCTGGTGTCTGGTGACTTTTGATAATGTTGACTCCCCATTGAGATGACAATAGGTTCCCATTCTATTCTCATTTTTTCCTCTGCCCTTTGATTCCATTGCTCTGAGTATCTCTCTTTGGAATTATGATGGTTTTCCTAATGATCTTGATATGTGTGGGTATTTATGCCAATGGTATATGGGCAATTCCCAAAGAGGAATTTTTTACTCAGAAAAAATGAATGCTTTCATGGAAATGACATGGTAAAAAAATTATTTCATGCCTTGAGAGTTTATCATGTCTCAATGCTCTACCTATAATATAATAAGAAGAATTTTCTTTTAATTTATTTCCATTATATCAGCAGAATAATTTTCAATTATAAGTGTTTGTGTCTTACTATCACTTTCTTATTATTGACTAAATTAATCTAAGGAAATTTCAATACATTTTAAAATTAACATTTTCTGTCAAACATGGATATTCTGAAATATCCATTTCAGTATATATTTTTATATTAAAGACGTTTGCAACACGTTTAAAAAGGCCATTCATTGATATCTTTTCCATATGATGTGGTATGTGATCATATATCAACGCAATGGATAGATAAACCAAAAATTTTTTTCAAGAACACCCAGAAATACACCTGTATATGGCAGTGTCAACAAAGGGTTTGACAGGTGAATAATTTCTTCTTTGTTTATCTGGATTTTCTTTCTTTATTATAATTATTATAGAAATATTGACTGTGTTTAATATTGAAGAGAGGAATGCATGCCACTGTGTATACAACAATCACTATGGAATGTACACATTGGGTAAATAGGATATGGGTTAAATATTTATCATTGAAACTAATTTGTTTCAAAAAATATTCATAACATAAGGAAATGTAAACAAAAGGTGTGGCATCATTCATACTTATTAGGTATGTTTGAAAGATGGTCTGGCCAAGTTTAAAAAGTGACTCATCATTCAAGTTCCTCCTTGAAATGTGTGCATAGGTCCCCTGTAAGGAGTTATACCCCTTTATATTGTAAGGTCATTTGTTTTAGTCTTCACTACATGTTTTTGTATGTTCATGTATGAATGATATCCATCGCTTAAAAAAATGATGAAGGGAGAGGGTGGTGTGCATCAAACAGGAAATTTTATAATTACCTATTTCTCTAAAGTGGTCCTTTTTTGTTTTTCTTCATTGTTGAATTCTATAATCATGTGTGCATAGAATGGATGGCAGTACATTCTCCTTGATGGACTAGGTCTTTATTTTTATGAACCTGTCCCCCATGATATCTTGTGAATAGTTGACTCCCTCTTTGTCAACTAGGGACCTTACCAGTGACTTTTCTGTCCTTTGTGGGAAGAGACTTTCACAAGACAAAGGAGACATTTTGAGTTTGGGATTTGTCTATTCTGAGTTCCATTGTTTTGTTTGGGTATCTGTGGTTTGGATTCTGATTTCTTTGCAAGAAGGTGTTTGATTTTATTTCCAATTCTTTCTTAAAAATTACAATATGGCATAAGAACATTTATATATATATATATATATAGATATAGATACCTACATCACAATCCCACTGCATTGGAGAATGACACAAGTATTTCCAGAAAATCAGGAAAGGCTTTCTTGAAACAAAACCTGGAGCCTCCTAATCATTCAGTAAATAATCAAGAAGTCATGAAAAATGATTACCTCTGAATAATCAACTTGAATTTGTGATTATTAAAAAACGGAGGAATCACTGAGAAGAATTTGTTTTCCTCCAATTATTTTTTCCAAGTTAGTGTAGTATAACATTATTTCACCAACAATTAGGAAGAAAATCGGTTCCAAAAATTTACTTGAAAAAGGCATTCCAAACAAACTCATATAACAGAAGCCTCTTAATTTTAAAGCATTTACTATTTTAATGGATTAAAAAGTTTCATTTCCAATTAGCATTGCCACGGTGTGTGGAAAAATTTTTTCTGTCTATGTAAAGGCATATTAGTAGGCGATGATAGATATTTAACCATTCTTTTAAAAATATTTTTACCGAGTACTTTAAATTTTTTTCTTTTTTAAATACACCAGATTTGGATATGAGAGTCTATCATCATAATAAGAGTTACATATAGTTTTAACCTCCAAAATGCGCAATTTTTGTTTCTGTAAATAAACATTTTTAACAGAATCTCTTGACTAACCAAACATTTATTCACTCGATCATCACACTCATAAAAATTTCTTTGAGCATCACATGAAACCATGGTGGAATATTTCTTATATCATGATAAAATATCATGATATTATTACCCTCTAGCCACAGATCACACCATATGTTCAAAACTATTTTCCAAGCCATGGTTTTGAAATGTCTGGAAAGTTGTGTGTATGTGGTGTGTCTGTTTTAAAGAGTCAAGTGTTTTAATTTTTCCACCTAAGGTTGGCAAGTGGATTTGTTTTCCCTTTTAATTCTATCTTTGAGAATTGGGGTGCAATTTCTTTTCTCCAGGATTCCA